>BHFT01017138.1:0-31111 GCA_004320025.1 Laticauda laticaudata
AACGGATGGCAAGCTTTTTTGTCCGTTTTACATCCTCTTTGCATCCGTTGGTGCAGTGGGACATGGGCTTTAGTAAGCTGAACTGGGTTCTACTTTGGACCTATTAAAATATTGGAGTCCTTCTTTTCTTGCCCTCTCTAAAACATTTCAGGCGATGTTAAATTAATCTTCACTTTCACCTTTCCAATCAACAAGTTTCCACTGTCAATTTCCATTCTCAGCTGTATACATATACTGAAATTAAATTTAGATATTGAAAAACTGAGGATGAATTGTGAAGGAATCATGACATCTGTCCTGCTTCTAATGCCCACTAGGTGTTAGTTACTTTAAGACTTATACATATACAATAAGTTAGAAAAGTGAGGTTCTTTCTTTCTTTCTTTCTTTCTTTCTTTCTTTCTTTCTTTCTTTCTTTCTTTCTTTCTTTCTTTCTTTCCTTCCTCTCTCTCTCTTTCTCTTCCTTTTTCTTTCTCTCTCTCTCCTGGCACAGAAGTGACTGGGGACTGTGGATACGTACAAGTTTTCTATTGCTCATGCTATCCTCTCCCAAAAAATGCAAAAGAGACATAACTCTCTCCTTTATTTCTTTGTATGAAAAGGAAAAAAGAATGTGAACATGAAGAGTAAAAAAGTTATGTGATTTTGAGTCTAAGCCATTTAATTTGAACTTCCATTAACAGGCTGACATTTTATCATACAGTTGACTTTGATGGGATATCTGAAAAATCTGACATATCAACAAAATGTATTCTTTGTCTTGTAGAAACAGCCTCTACAAATTTTCAAAGGAAGTTCTGTCCACATTTCCTTCTGGCACTTCAAGGTCAATGCAAGCAATAAAACCAGTGCCGGTATGTTAGACACCCCATTAAAGGGGCAGTGGCTCAGTGCAGGAGCAGACAGGCAGGAAGATCAACTGTCTAAATAGCTGGCATCAAATGAGGCAGATAAAACCTGAGTTAGCTGCTCCTGTCTGTTCCCATAACTAAATTGAAGCATGTCTGACAGCTGGGTCTTTAATTATTTGCCATTTCTATAGGAATATATCCTATAGTCAAGGATCTGATTATATTGGCATTGTTACTGATTCACACAGAAATCCTCACTGAGAAAGATGTATCGGCAGTCGAACAAAACAGCACAATTTATGACTACACCTGTATTTTCTTCACAGAAAAAAATCAAATGTGCATATGGGGCATTCAGAAGAAGAGTGTTTAACCTAGCCACTGCAGAGTCATTTTCTTTGTTGTAAAATAGACCCACCCAAGTCAAAGGATGAACATTTAGAACAAGACAAATAATGGCAGGGAATGAAGAGAGGAAAGTGTTCACAAGTTGTTGTTGGATTATGGTTGCTCGCACGATCAGCCAGAGGCTTAAATTGGATTTGGCATTTTTACTGTATTAAGTCCTTCCTAAGGACTTGAGATAGGGAGTTGTTGGTGTTAGATGGTGTTAAAAGTATTATCACAGGATGTAAGCTATCCCAAGTAAATCTGCATTTTGCAATAATTGATTGTGATTTTGTCAACGCTGATGTGTTCAAGTGATGCTCCAGATGTTTGGGATTGGACCCAAGGAGCCTATTACTATTGATACTATCTTTGCTTTCTTTTGTCACATTCTATTTCTGTTTGCAGATCTTTGTATTTTGTGATTTTTCTCCTGTTCTTTCTCTTCTCTACTGCTGCCACGTCTGCTTTCCTGACTTTTTTTGCCTGTCTTATTGACATTTATTAAGTCTGGGGTTTTATAAGGCAGATACTGTCTGCCTTAAAGGCCCAGAAGCACATTAGCTTCTTCATTTTCAATTACTTTTTCTGTCTCGTGGTCCCACAGTTCTGGCTTGCAGACAAATGGTATTTCTTTCAGAACTTCCAATGGACCATTGTTGCTACTTTGTCATGCCGTTGTTTGTAGGAAGTCTGTGTGAGCTTCTTGCAGCAGCTAAGTAGGTGGTTCACTGTTTCTTCAGCTTCTTTGCAGAGACAGCATTTGCTGCCTGTTGGTGTCTTCCCAATTCTGGCATTGTATGCATTTGTAATTAAGGCTTGATCTTGTGCAGCCAGAATTAGCCCCTCTGTCTCTTTCTTTAAAGGCCCTGTCCCACTGCACTTACGGATGCAAAGAAGATGTAAAACGTTAAAAAAAGCTTGCCATCTGTTGGAAAATGCTACTGCATCCGTTTGTGTACTCATTGCATACGTGTTCATACGCTCTATCCGTCGAAGCATGCCGTCTCCACTGTTGATTTTATCCGCCACAAGAAGTTTTAGCTGCACAAAACTTTTGTAACGGTATGAACTTTCCGCCATGTACGATGTAAATCCGTGACATACGAGCAGAAAACGTTCTATGTCCGTTTATTCATCTGTTTAAATGTCCCCTGTATCCTCTTTCTGCAATCCGTCTGGGCAGCCGCAAACTCACGATCGCTGGCAGCTGAAAACAAGAAAAGAGGGAGGAAACAAAAGGTACAGGAAACGTATTCACAGCGTTAAGTAGCACCGGAAATAGAAAGATGCCGCCAGTGAAACGGTTTGCATCTGATATACATCCGCGTGCATCCCCTTTTCTTTCCTTTAGGCATACATGTGAGGGCACTCCGCTTCTTCCGCCTATTGCGTCCGCTTCACAATTATCCCCCGCGGACCCCTTGAGGTGTTATCACTTCCATCCGCTAGGCTTCCTATGGAACATCTGTTTTACATCCCCACCTACATTTACTACCCACGATCCGTTCTTTTCCATTCTTTTCCATTCTGGTTTCATGCAAATTTTCCTACTTTCTTGGCGAGCAGCATGACAGATGGAATTGGAGCCCCCCGAAATTTTGCTCGTCCGCTGTGTCCTTTATGCATATGTTTTGCGTCCGTTGGCCAGTGGGACCGGGCCTTTACTTTCCTGGTCTTCCTCTTTGCCAGGTCTCATTCTATGCTTTGCCTGAAATTTTTTAAACATATTGGCCATGTAATATTTTGCTTTGGCACATGTCTTTCTATCCTTCATTTGGTCTTTATTGTTATTTTTACTTTGCATATCCTCTCATTTGGATAGAATTTCCTGAAAAAAAAAANTTTTGGCCCCCAGGCAGAACTGAATTTACCAGCTTAATCATGTTTGTTGAATCTAAAATGTAACTAAACGTGATTTTTATGGTAGAAGAATAAAACCAATCCTGATTCATTATGTCCCTTGTGGAGACTTCCCCAATCAGTTCTGTTAAAACACAGGTGAAATTCAGAACTTTTCTTAAAAAAATTCAGGCGATCAGATGGTTAAGAACTTTAACTGTCTATTTTGACTTAGAGGCTATGTGGAAGAGATTCCTTTTTTACTGACTGAAAGCTAATAAATGCAGCAACATGAAGTCTTTTTCTGTCTAATAAGCTGATTTAGCATTTTCTAGTAAATATATAAATAGCATTTTTATATATTTAGTGAAGAAAGAATGAACGTGTATGTCTATATAAAGTGCTTGACTTTCTGTTGCATTCTGTCTATTATTCATTATTTAGATTCTTGATTTCAAAAGCTCACATATCTGAAACACAGTGCTGGAACTGGCAACAATTTGAAGATCCAGTACACAATTTCTGGTCTCTGAGAATGGAATTAGTAGCATGGCAATGGCATTACCAGAGAGGATACAGCTGCAACGACACTGTAATTTGGATGTGGATTGTGGAAGGGGAAAGGATTAGATGCTAATATTTTGGTATTTCTGGAGGAATCCCAGTAGGCCTTCCCTTTAGGTCTCCTTCGAGAAACAGATCATCTGGATATACTACTCTCCAATCTGATTGTGAATCTTGAAGAGACATACAAGTGGCTGTAGTAATATTGGATACCCACCTGGGGACATAATATAGTCATGTCACAAGGGCAAGTTCAGATGCAGGCTGAATACTCACCGTCTTGTTGGGTCCATTATACTTCTCAAAAACATCTTGCACTCTGTCTTCTCCTCCATCAGTAAACATCATGATCATCTTATTGCAATTGGCTCTTGTGATGTTGGACTATAAATAAGAAGCAGACATTTCAGCAGGTATAGGACACAGAGCAAGTACATTGTTTTTTTGGGGGAAGAGAGACAACCTAATATACAGAACATAGCTGTATTTGTAAGGGCACTTGATTAAAATAAATTGTTGGTGGGAAACTGGCATTTTACGTATACAGTATGGCTTCTTCAAGCAATTTTTTCTGTAACTGAATGTGGTTTTGTGTATGTTTCTTCCTAATAAAGTTTTCTTTGCATATTTTTCTTAAATATGCATATTCCCATATACACTTTCAGTTATAAACATCATTACATTAAAAAAATATCTGCAGATTTCAGTGTAGAATTTGAACTGTGCACATTTGTACAAATTTCAAACCCCATACATTTTACTTAAAGACTTTGGACTAATACTTTTCCTATCTAAAGAGAAGAACAAACACGCACAAACAGGTTGCTGAGTTCAGAAATACAGACATGCATTCATTAGAACATATATTTTTCCTACATAGGACTTTATTCAATTGAGGTGTATTTTTCAGACTTCTGGATAAGCCAGTGAAAGAAAATGTATGGCTGCAATCTTAGGGGAAGCAGTAAAAGGATATGTATTTATTTATCTGTGTACTTATGTGTCCCTAGGAGGGCACTTCCTTATAGAGGTCAACAACAGGATATTTGTAATGGGAAAGAGCAGAAGACAATAAATGTCAAGGCTATCAGTTCCTATCCTGGTTGCTGTCCTCTTAAGACACTGGCAGAGAGACATCTGTTTTCTTTAACTATTCTCCAGGGATGAAGGTGGCATAGATGAGCAAGGGAGAAGGAGTTGCTGTCGGGACAGAAATTATGTTGTGGCTATTACCGCTCAGCATTTAATAGAGCTATTCATCTTTATTTTGTCCAATGTCATTATAGCCCTTCTGATCCAAGTTTTCTCAGATGGGTCCTGCTAACTTTATAATGAAATGGAAGAGGCAGCTGTTTCCAATGAAATTTAAGTACCAGCTGCTGGAGTTTTCGTTCATCTAGGGGAAAGTACCCAGCACTGAAACTTTTATCCTTGGTTTCAGCCCCTCACATGATCAGGAAAAAGAATAATGAAGGAGATACAATTCAGACATGGCTAATGAACTTGTTGGTGGCATGATTGAAACACCAGTGTTTAAGCAGTGCCTGCTTGCATTATTGCTTGTGGTACAGGTAATTCTCAATTTACAATTATAATTGAGTTCAGAATTACAGTCATGTCATGGTAGTCATTAAACAGGTTAACATGTGACCACACGACTTAGATGAGGGAATAGAAGGGGAACTTACCAAATTTGCATATGGTACTAAGCTGGCAGGAATAGCTAACACCCAAGAAGATAGGCTCAAGATCCAAGTGGATCTTGACAGACTAGAACACTGGGCCATATCTAACAAAATGAAATTCAATATAGAGAAAAGTAAGGTCCTACACTTAAGCAAGAAAAACCAAAAGCCATATAGACTGGGTGAAACCAGGCTCAATAGCAGTAACTGTGAGAGGGATCTTGGAGTCAACAGTATGCAGCAGCAGCCCAAAAATCTAATGCAATCCTAAGTTACATTAACAGAGGGATACACTCGAGATCAAATACTAATGCCACTCGACAAAGTCTTAGTAAGACCACACCTAGAGTACTACATCTAGTTTTGTTCACCACATTATAAAAAAGATGTTGAGGCTCTAAAAAAAGTACAGAGAAGAGCAACCAGGATAATTAGGGGACTGGAGGCTAAAACATACAACGAACGGTTGCAGGATCTGGGCTTGGCTAGTCTAGTAAAGAGAAGGACCAGGGGAGACATGATAGCAGTCTTCCAATATTTGAGGGGCTGCCACAGAGAGGAAGGGGTCAAGCTATTTTCTACAGTGCCTGTAGGCCAGACAAGGAATAATGGATGGAAACTGAACAAGGAGAGATTTAACCTGGAAATAAGGAGAAACTTTCTGACAGTGAGAACAATCAACCAATGGAACTGCTTGCCCTCAGAAGTTGTGGGCAAGTGGGTATCACTTGAGACTTTCAAGAAGAGATTGGACTGCCATTTGCTAGAAATGGTGTCGGATCTCCCACTTGGGCGCAGGGTTGGACTAGATGACCTACGAAGTTTTTTCCAACTCTGATTATCTGTTTAATCTGTTGTTCTCTTTTTTAAAATATTTTTAATTGTTTTGATCTGGTGTTATATTTTGTAAGCCATCTGGAGTCCATTGCAGTGGACCAGCTACACTGCATTTAATAAAACAAAAACAACAACAATAATAATATCTTGATGGCTGGGGATCTAAATGGTTTTGATTGGGACTTTTAGCAATGAAGATTTTTCAGTGAAGTTATGATTCTATCCACATTTAGGGTGTTAGTGCTATTGTATTGAGAGGATTTGCTCCTGTGTGTAATATATTTACAATGTTCACCACAGACCTTATACATTTACTGAAGTTAAGACCCAGATAGGTATGCAATAGAATTACAATTCTAGCCACTCTCTGTCTTCCTCTCTTGCTTTTTTTCCCCTTAAAAATTACATTTTAAAAAAGTAACCTTCAGTGATACTCCGTTTCTTTTTATATCATTCTGTTTGCTTTGAATGAGTGATTTTTTTTATCTTCAAACTGATTTTAATACAAGTTTTATTTACTTATGATTTATACTTTTTTTTAAAAGCTCACATTTTCATAAAAGGTGAAAAAAAATAACTCAGAACTGGGATAACAGAAATTCTGAAATAAAAGTGCAAAATAAACCTGCATAAAATCAGTCCTATGACTGGGTTTGTTTTGATTGCATTTGTTATGACAACCCACGTTCTTCCTCTGCAATCTGCAGTATGATGATAGCAATATATTCAGCCTGAGCAATAGCTTTTGTAAAGAAGATAGTTTAAGGTTAAATGCTTTGTTTGGACTAAATGAAATTCATATGTAATTTTAGCATCAGCTATTAATATAGGAAACATCATTTTCACTTATTCAAAAGATTTTTTGGAGATGAAACATGTTTTATTTTGTGATAACATAGAATTTTTGTTGCCTTTAACATTTTTCATTTAATGCAAGTTTATGTAATTCAGTTAAACATTTGGCACAAATGCTGTAATTACAGCTTGGAAACTTTAAAAAAACCCTAAAAGTAAAATTGATTAAATATTCTGATTTGAATTCTTTCTCTATAATATTTGTTAGTGAAGAAAATTATCTATTATCTGTTTGTCTGTCTGTCTGTCTGTCTGTCTGTCTGTCTGTCTGTCTGTCTATCTATCATAATCATCCATCCATTTACATACCTACCTACCTATCTATCATTTATCACTGCCCATCACTCACAGAAACTATTCTTCAGGTTTTTACTCTAGATTCTGAGATAGTAGTTCTTGATGTTAAAGTAAAGTTAAAGTAAAATGTTAAAGTAAAGTTCTTACTTTACTTAAAGTAAAAGTTCTTTAAAATGTTAAAGTAAAGTTCTTGATAGTAGTTCTTGATAGTAGTCTAAGATGTTAAATCTTAGACAAGGCTTGTCCAACAGTCTTGACCTATTTTTATAAAAAGTATGGATAAGCATTTAATAAATAATAAATGCATATCCTGAAGGTGTCTTATTGGCAAAAGGGATGTAGTATACAATAGAAAATTCCAAACTGCAGAAGTTTATTCCTTAAATTTAGTAGAAAGGAAAACTCTTGTTGTAAAAGTGCTGTAACTGGGAAAATCTATGGCACAGGAGCTCAATAACTACACCATTTTGTGATGGAGGTAAATGAGGGCAAGAAATGGATAATCCTTTCTGATTGGAAATTTTAGGATGAGGAAATTGGGAATTGTCCATGAAATATAATAGGTTTACCACTTCAGCCCATAAAATGTCTTTGCCAATTTGATAAGTATACTGGTAACAGTGTTCATTGCCATGCTTCAGACCTTTCTTTCTGCCTTTGACAGAAAAGAGAAAGAAAAAAGAAAAGAAACCAGCTTATTCTCACAGCTTCCTCCAACTGTTAACAAAGTGTTGGCTTGAGAAGTGTTAAAGTATCAGAACTTGACAAACGCATTGGAACTATGTGTGATAGGTGAATATTGTAACTCTAAAGATGTTTGGACTCTCACAATGGAGTATTTCCTCACTGCAGATTGTGCTTTAACTATAAAGATAGCATAGGTAGAACTTCTTTTATAGGGATCTATTTTCATATAAAGAATTCAAGCCAAAAATGTAAAGCCTCCAGATGATGTTCATTGTTACATCAGTAGAATGTCATTTTTTCCCTCTACCATGCAGCTCTTTAATTTGCTATTGAAGGATCCTGGTATCTCTGGAGTGGATATTTGAGGAGGGGGTATCTGTTCTTCTGAAGAAATCATTTTCATATTCAAATGACACCGTGGAATACAGCCTTCTGGCTTGACTTTGTGAATTCTTCATGTTCCAAAAACCAAGGCATGCTTTGCAAACTATAATTAACTTTATCTATAGCATTGCTTTTACAATCTCTTTATTTCCTAATTAATTATACATAGGATCCAGTTTTCTATTTTATTTTTTGCATTTTTGCTGTTATCTTAGTATGCGTACTATGGACAACTAAGTTTGTTTTTACAATTAAAGTCGGTATCATCAACAGCAGAAAAAATACATCAGTCTGAAAATGCATATGCTTTGGAAATACATTTCAGGTGCATTTGTGTTTCACATTATTGTCACTTTTGATGTATGTACGTGTGTGTGTTAAATGCTGCCCATCTCACTGTTGAAGCAGCTCTCTCTATATTTCGTGAATGGATTAAACTTTAAAAAAGGGTGACTTTGCCTGAATCTAGGAATGCATTGTTTGACAAACAAGTAAAATCATCACATGCATTTGGTTGCATTGAAAGATTCAATCAGTTGAGAAAAGAGCATATCAGAGTTGTGCTTTATTTTATAGACTTCAATTTAATAAACGTATAGGTTGAGGACCAACTTAGCCAACTGATTTGCAAATTTATCAAACTGTCTGACAGAAAAGTTGCCAATTCCTCAACCATATTCACCTGTTTTATAAACCAATGATACTGAAGGATCTCATTTTTTTCTATGTATTGATGGTCATTGACCAGAATGAGTACAGTTGTCATAGTCATCCAAGTAACATAGCACAAAACCCAACATAATAACTTTTTCCTCTTGTTTTCTAGTTATTTTGTAAAATTCCTCATATTCTTAACATTCCTAATGAATATTTTTATGTTGCTACATTCCCAGAATCAAAAAAACAATAACATGAGGGACCACTTTCAATTTAAGTGAATTTCTATGTTTGTCTGGCACAGAAAATACTAAGCAATTCCCAAAAATGAATGTCATAAATGCTTAAAATTCTTTCAAGTGCTATGGCTTATTTTTTAAGCATTATTTTTCAAAGCCCCTAAGTATATTCTTCAATTTTCCAGAAACATCTTTGATTTGTGCTTTTCTAACAGCAGACTGGAAACAACTTAATTTTACTTTCCCCCCACCTTCCATTTCCATTAGGTTCTTAAAGCAGATTGTAGATTAGTTTCTCTTAATAGTTCAATTTGCAGAATGGAAAGGCATTGCAAAGTAAATAAATTGGAAGGAAGGAAGGGAAAGTTAAAAAAAATGGTTTCTCCACATGTAAGAATGTATGCTTCTGTCTATCTCTGTACATATGAATCCTTCTCTACATAAATGAATTGACAGCAGCCAGGAGCTGTTTTTGTAAGTTAGATAGTATTGTTGTATTATATAAGGTACAAGGTGAGGTAGTAGGCTATTCAGCTGGGGGGTCTGGTATACTGACCCACTGCTTGACTCTTTGTGTTATTACGGCAATTGCTAGAGAAGGGTAGTCTGCTCTCATGTCCCCAGCTACAGATGGACAGAAGGTAATATGGACACTTTTGTCACTGGGATATCTGGTTTTTCTCAGCTTCAGGTAGGTTTTTAGTCAGCTTCTCCACAATCTGAGCAAGAAGGTCAAACCATCAGACTATGGCCTTTTTACCTGCCCCTTTCTCTGGTTTACAACTTTCTGCTTTACAGCTTCCATTTGCTTTCAGGTGACTTTAGTCTGACCCAGGTTTAGTGAAATGACACATACACTTTCAAAGAAAGGATGGAGAGGAAAGCAGGTTTACTTTTGATGTAGAAGAATACACATTTTTTTTTCATACGCCTAAGTGTACAAAAAGAAGAAATAAGGAATATGACCCCAGTCCCACCTCAAATACTTTAACTTTTTTTTGGGGGGGGGGGNCTTTAATTTTTTTTTGGGGGGGGGGGAGCGGGAGAAACTGTTGTATCTACTTTTGAATTCAATCTGTTGTTTGTATGCATGTACCTTAACTACCAAGGATTTCACATTTGTGCCCATGTTATTTTCTTGGCAATACAATTAAAATGTTAACCCAACCCAGAATAGCCAGTTGAGTCCAGTTTAGTTGTTTGGGGTATGCTGTGATGCCTTCCTTTTTTCTCTCTCAGCTCCATTCAGAGGATGCTGATCATGTTGAAGAGAAATATGTAAAAGGCTGTGTAAAAGAACAGCCTTGAGTTGTTGTTGTTGTTTGCAATGGTAGCTTACAACTGTGAGCTGATGTAATGTGGAACAAATCAGAAATTCTTTTGAGAGCAGGGAACAGGGGATTAAAAGCAGAATCCTTAGTTTTTAAGATAGATGGTGAAGTACCTCTGAGCCATGTGTAACCATGAACTAACTAGAATCTTATTTTTAACTCTGATATACAAAGAGTGCATCCTCTTTCTGTATCAGATTATATTCTGGCTGTTTTAAAGGACTGCAGAAACTGAAGGAGGGGGGAGCAGTTGTTGGGGTGCTCCAAAGTCTCAATTGAAAATGCAGTTTGTTTATTTAATAAATTTATATTGCTTCCTGCCTCATATTCATGACTCTGGGCAGCTAACCATTGAAACAAAATGAACCCCAAATTAAAAACACAACGAGTATTTAAGAACATAAAGAACATTACTCAGCATAAAATAGTATCTAAGAATAATGAAATACCTTACAGTCAAAATAACAAAAAAATGGACTCATCCAGACTGTCAAGGTCCCAGGCTTGATGGCAAAGCCAAGTTTTAATGCCTTACAAAGGGCAGTAGGGTTAGGGAAGTCTGATGTTTGTGTGTGTGTGTGTATATGTGTGTGTGTGTGTGATTTCCAAATGTTTTTTTTATTCCAGAGGTTGTCTAAGGTACCCAACTGAATTGTCTATCAGATTTTGAGAGAAATCCCCAAGCACTGATTTATTTCTTACGTTGGCATCACCAACAAAAAAAAAGTTCTGTTTCTTATTGTTCCCTTCTCAAGTGTTGTCCAGCTATGTCAATTGGCAGCTAATGTTTGCTCACTTAATGAGCTTCCTCCTTGCAAATTGGCTACATTATATTCCCTCTATGTTATTCTATAGCAGTTGCTTATTTTCAGGACATATATTTTGGAATTCAGATTACCTTTTCAGCCTATTCAATTTCACCCCATAGATTTCTTCAAAAACTACAGCTTCTCTCTGGTCGTTCTCTTTTGTACTTTCTCTTCCTTATGAAATCCACCAGCAAAGTTATTAGCTTTCCTTTTTTGCTCATTTAGTACATTCAGATTGTCATCTTTAGTTGTAAATTATATGACAAATAGTCAACACATGAGAAAAATAATTGTAAGCACTGAGAAATATACTCTATGCTTAGCCTCCAGACTTAGGATATTTGTTATGATTAATTATTCATTTTTTTTTTAAAAAAGTATATAGACACAGAGATAGACACTCTTGTGATTTATGGACTGTGTCTGGTCCTTGAACACTCAGAGAGCTGCAATCATATTGTTTTGAGTTCAGTAGCAAAATGCTAAGAAAAAGATACATTTTTGTGGTTAAAAATAGCTACTAAATGGAATACAAATCTCAAAAATCCAATGGGGAGAGAAAATATTTCATCATTTTACTTTGTATCACAGTTCTTTTTCTGTGCTCTTGGCTACCATTCCATTAGAAGAGTACAATCTTTGGCTGCCAAACAGTTATCAACTCTTGGGATATACACTTGCTTAAGCTACCATCATAAGCACATTTACATAAGACTAAGTAGTTTTTAGTCCTTGATCCAACCTATTCTCTGTAGTGGTGGAAAGCAGAGAATATTTTTAAAGATAAGAGCAACTCAGATTTATGGTCTAGATTAGTCCATTAAAGTTTAATTTATAAGATTCTACCATATGTTCCAGTGCTATTGGAGGCAGTAAAGAAGTGAAGAATAGTTTTAAGAAAAAAAGATTCAGTCATGAACTTACTAGATGTACATATTTTGTGACACAATATTATAGACCTACAATAGGGTAGGGAAATAAAGAAAGGTTTTGGAGGGATGGATAGGAAAGTGATTCTGGAATGACAGCTACTTTAGCTTCAGAAAGGGATGGCTTGGATTCTTAAATTTTCAATAATTTACTTCATAAGATTTAAAAAGTGGACATTTTGCCTAAATGTTTTTCAGATGATAATTAAGTTTTTCTGATGCTTAGAAAAAGGTCACCATTCAGAGGGAGACTAAATGAGACTATTTTAAGAAGGTTTTAAAAGACTGCAAAGAGAAATTAAATGAATATTTTAACAACAGTTTAGGTAAAGGCACAGATTTAATGATTGTTTGGAAAGCGAGCAATTTATGAGAGTTTTGAGGGTTATTTCATCCAATATAATCATTGAGAAAAGAAGAAAACTCAAGAAAAGATGCAAAAAATATTAGATAAATTTAAAAAGAAAGAATATGACTTATAGAAGACACCAACAGACTGTAAAATCATCCATTAAATTAAATTATTACTCCAACAACTGTCTCCTCTGATGATTTGAGAACTGGAAATAAAATTGAATTATACAAAACAAAGATATTTTAAGTTCACAAATGAACCAGGAAGATTGTTGGTACATAAATTCAAAAAAGAAAGAAAAGACTATGATTGAGACAATATTGACAAATGATGACTCTGTTAAATTCATTATATATTTTTACTCAGGTTTGTACAAGAAAAAGAATGTAGACTTACAAAAGGAAATAGATAAATACATTGTAAAACTACTGAAGCTTTACAGGTTCAAAAGCAACATACAAGCAATAGCAATAGCACTTAGACATATATCACTTTACAGTGCTTTACAGTCCTCTCTAAGCAGTTTAAGAGTCAGCATATTTACCTCAACAATCTGGGTCCTCATTTTCCCAACCTTGGAAGGATGGAAGGCTGAGTCAACTTTGAGCCTAGTGGAATTTGAACTGCCAAATTGTAGGCATCTGATAGTCAGCAGAAGTAGCCTGCAGTACTGCATTCTAACCACTGCGTCACCACGGCTTATAACTACTACAACTACTTTTGAAATATCAAGTACCATTAAAAAGATGAAAATGGCAAAGCCTTAGTAGGCTTAGACAGGTGGCCTTGTCAGTTAACTAAGGCAATCAGTTAACCATGGATCTTCCCATCTGTATTTAGGGACTGAGACTACATTGGGAGATGTACCTGAGCTTTGGATGAATCTAGTGTCAGCGTTCCAGCAACTCTCCATTCCAGGAGGTGAATTTCTCAAGGGGGGACACATGTCAGCTTTGGAAGCCATATTCCACACTGCCATCTAATTATTTGGATGTTTTAAGGAATCATAGGTTTTATGATTTATTATTATATTATATTTTGGATGTATTATCTATCAAACAGAAATAATATGAATAATATATTATATTATTATATATTGCTGTAAGCCTAAGAAATAGATGATTGAAGGCGTAAAAGTACTAGTAATAAATCAAATAAAGAAATATGAGGATATTGACAAAGTATACATCTTTTTTCTGCCATGGAATAAACTACTTGAGGAAAATATCATTAGACTTTCTAGACCAGAGCTGTCAAATTCCCAGCCCCTAGGCCAGATGTGTCACATGCTGGCCATGCCCATGCCCAGTTTAGCGAAAGGGAAAAAAGTCCCTATACATGATGTGACATTGCCATGATGATCTGAGTTTGATACCTCTGTTCTAGACCAATGCAGAAACTGAACTAGGTAGCCTTTGCAAAGTCTTCCACTTCTACCATTCTGTTTTCCTTTAAATTCTCTGATCCCGCTAACTTCATGTGTTTGAATACCTGTTCCTTGTCCTGACAGTTTTCAGTGGGAGAGCTAAAATAAAGTACCCCCCTCTGCCACATGCTTTATGTTTTTCATTTTAGCTAGGAAAATAAAGGGCACCAAGATTAAGGGAAATACTTTTGAAGGTTAAAAGGGCATTTATAGTCCCATAGTTCCAGCAAATTTTCATGCAAAATGGTGCCCTTTGTAGTTTTAAAATATCTACTTCTGATTGAATTGAAAGGTCACATATTTAGGGTATGGTAGAACAGAAATGAATCTAGGTACCCAAGGTATATTCATACTTAAACTTTGAACATGGCTTTAAATTGTAGTGTTTGAATATTTAAAACAGTGACATGATTTTTGAGAATTCTGCACAAGACTGTAGAGTATTCTTAATTTGATAGTTCAGAATCATCAATACAGTTTTAGTTCCAGCACTTAAAAACAAAATACAATAAAGCCAGGAAAGAGAGCAAGCTCTGATTTTGTCTTGTATGGCCTCCTGCAACCCTCTGCCAGCAAAAACGGAGCTTGGGAGAGCCACATATGACCCTCGAGAGCTCTTTTTTCAATGGCAAAGAAACTGCAGGCCAGTCCTTCACTATTTCCAGGGGCCCCACTGCCAGATCCAAGTACTTTGTGGGCTGGATGCAGCCCTGAGGCCTTGAGTTTGACACCCTGATCTACATGGTAATCATTTTGGTCACTATTCATAGAAAACAGTATGTACCATTTTTTCCAGATTTAGATGCTGTATCAATATGATATTTACCAACATGATATTTGCTGCTTTTATTGATTGTATAAGCCACTCACCGCTAGGCGAGATGGGCAGCATATAAGTTAAATAAATAAAGTAAAACATACATACATGTAGGCATACACACACCCACACCACCAGTACTGGTACACACTGAGGAGCTTTGCCTGTTCAAAAAACAACTGCCATGAGATGCATGACTAGTTACATTTACTGGAATATTACTGCCCTACTATCTACTGTCTTTATTTATCTTGATCCTTTTTTGGAGCCCCTTTTGAAATATGTCAGTTTCCTATTTTTAAATTAAAATAGTTTTGTTCTCTAAAACAATCAGTTGAGCAGGGTATGTGGTAGACAACACAATAAATATTTGTGGTCTTGGGCCACAACATGTTAGGTACCCTGAGGTATGCTTCATTTAGCAAGATGGACAAGTAGTGTCTTCTGACAGGTGGTAGCTTCAGTGCCAGGATATAAACCTTGGAAGCCATAACTCTGTCCCATGCTCTTTGTCTATAACATATTTGGACCCAAGAGAATGCGGCAGATAATTTAACATACATAAATACAGATAATCAACATGGGGATGTGCAGTGGTAAAAATAATTATCTCCTGGACACTGATATTTCTGAATGGGTTCTTTCAGTCAGGTGGACTTAGGTAGGTATCTTTTGACTTCACATGCAAACTAAATGAATTTTTCATAACATAACCACAATAATTTTATTATTCTAATCTTTCAGAGATCCATGGGACAGTATAGAAAGGAAAAAGTAGATGGCTCCATACTGGATAAAGTACTCATTCATCTGCATAAGTGAAGGAACTGTGTTGCAATTAAAAAAGGAATCTGGATTAAAAAAAATCATAGCTTTCTCAAATTATATGTTTTCTCTGGCACTTTTATAGGGATTGAATTGATATGTTAGGTAGCTTCTTGATGCATTATGCATTAGTGTTCTTGGTAGTGTTTTCCTACTGAGATTCTTTCATTTTTCATCTTTTCTAGTTAGTACTGTTCCTCTGATTGCTTTGCCAAGCAGCTTTATTCTTTACTCCTTTTATCTTCATTTCTGTATGGCTAAATAATTTGCAAGGGGTGTGTGAATAATTTGTTTTTTCCATGTCAAACAAACTCTCTGTCATCCTATTGTACTCAGTCACAAAGCAAAAACAGTCAGATGGACAGAATGGGTAGTGATATACAGTATTTCTCTTGTTTACTTTCTTACAGACACCACACATAATGAGTTCCCATTCATATATAAGTTTCTCTCCATATGAAGGTTCATTTTCAAGTTTTCAGTTTATTTTGCAAAATTGTCTCTTTCTCTTGTGAATTTTATTATCAGAAATGATTTTATGTCATACTTATCCTGCAACTGAATATTCTAACATTACCTGTGGATTCTTATATTAGTGGCTAGGCACTTTGGTTAATTTTGGTATTAGATTGCAGTTGTCTTTTGGTTCATACTAGATAAAATGTAATAATTATTGTATCCATGAATTGAGTAATGATCTGATTATTTAAATGATCTCTTGTGTTCGCTCAAGGGAATTGTTCAGGAGATTACATTTGTGATTCCCTGCTTGTAGATGAGTCTCTAATAATAAATAAGCTATGGAATGACTGGCTTCCTTCATATGTGGTTTTCAATATGTGTTTTGCAATACCAAATGGAATTGTTTGTAAATGCTTAATAAAAACTATGAAATCACCCCAATTTATTGGATTTTATGGGGTTTGAATGGCATCTTGGTTCCCAAATTGTAATAGCTGTGTTCTTTCTTGTATGACAGCAGCTTCTCAGTGGCACAATAGTTAAAGTGCAGCAAGTATGTCTCTGGTATCAAATGTTGTTATTCCAGCCCACTGCACAAACAATGTCAGTTGTTTGTTTGACTGGACTCTGCAGGCTTTCTTGTTTGTTTCCGTTTGGATTCTTTCATTTCAGTCTCCCTTTCTCTTTGGCAGGAGCTATTGTTGGGCAAGCTTCTTGTTGTTCTGATGAATCCAGTCTGTTCTGATTGGTGTACCATTTATCCGACACCTCCTGTGGAAACTTTGAGGGCCCCATATAATTGCTTTCAATTGCCTTTCTCTGCCAGATAGGGAGTGGGTGTAATTTTTCTTAAAATGGATTCCCCACCTTTACCTTTCTGTGTGATTTAATTTTCAGTATTTTCAGGAGCTCAAATCCATAATGATTCTTCCCTGTTTTCTTTCTCCTGCCTCTCCTCTCCTGCTGTTTACATGGTGAAAAGTTCATCTGATCTGATTCTTTCTTTGTGTCTACAACTGCACAGATAATTAGCACTGACAAGAGAGTCACTGCACAGAGGGGAGGAAAGACTTCTGTGCCTCCTCTATGTCTGCCCTGCCTACCTTGTATCTTGGGCCAGAATGATCTTGCCAACTTCTGCGGACCAAAAGGAGCCCCCCCATGTCACCCCACCCCAAAGGCTACTCCAGACTATTGCTGCTTATCTTGCATAAGAGGTCGGTCTTGTTCACATCAATGTATTCAAAATCTTTTAATTATTTAGTTTAGTTTAGTTTAATTTAGTTTAGTTTATTGTCATTGCACCTCATACAATGAAATCAAACACCATCTTCAGTGCATATCATGACCATGACCATGAAAATAAATACAAACACACATCCTTCACCCTTCACACACTGAACTGGAAACCTCCGACACCACACCAACACTGCACTATACAGAAGAATTCAGAAGAGCTACTGCCCTGGGATAGAAGCTGTTTTTCAGCCTATTTGTCCTTGTTTTTATTATTCTATACCGTCTGCCAGATGGTAATAGTACAAAAAAAAGGTTCCCAGGATGAGATGGATCTTTGAGAATGTTTTGAATGTTCTTAAGGCAGCGGGAGCTATAAAGCTCTTCCAAGGAGGGGAGAGGGCAACCAATGATCTTCTGGGCAATGACACTAACCCTCTGGGGTTTCCTATCTGCCACTGTGCAATTGGCAAACCATACAGAGGTGCAGTATGTTAAAATATGGTGCAGCGGTAGAAAGTCACCAGCAGTTTTTCATTCAGTTATTGTTTTCTGAGAAGTCTCAGATGGTATAATCTCTGCTGGGCCCTTTTGATCAGGGCTGCAATGTGGGCATCCCAGGTCGGGTCCTTTTTTAGGGTAACACTCAGAAACTTAAAACTGGCCACTTGCTCCACTCGGTCTCCATTGATAAACAAGGGCTGGATGTCTGATCTGTTCCTTCTATAAGCTCCTTGGTCATATTGGTGTTGAGGACCAATTTGTTGTCTCCACACCACAAAAGCAATCAGTCCACCTCATCTCGGTAGGCAGATTCATCCCCCACCAGAGATAAGTCCCACCACTGTTGTATAATTATTTTATCATTATTAAGAGGCAATTAATCACTGTCTTCTCCTCTGAGTAGATCATTTCAGGAAGATGAGACAACCTTGTGTAATTTCTTGGGGCAGCCTGCTGCTAATAATTAGGAATAAATTTATTCTATTTTTTCCCTCTCCCCCCCCCGCCAACTCTCTTTTGATGATGCATACCTAAACTGGGATCTGAACTTATATTGCACCAGTCTATATTTCTTTCACTTATCAAAATCATCAATGGAAGTCATGTGAGACTCCCACTAACATAGCACTTAGATCTCATTGGAGTCCACAGGATATTCCCACTAACATTACTGGTAGATAGAGTAATTCCACTGATGGTCATGCAGAGACTGGCTGCTAGTGAATTCCTTAAGTGTACAAGTGTCTCTATGAGCATAATATAAATTTAACAGTAAAGCTGAGTATTACATTACATTGCCTTCTCCTTCTACTGCCCAGTACATTGGTCCATCAGTTACATTGGTTTGCAGGCTTCTTGAAGTAATTTCAGATAATTGCCCTTGATATTCATAACTTTGTTTAGAATTTATATCTAATCTGAAAATAACCCACTATGTATATCATTAAACCAGCAGGTGCTTTTCTTTTAGCTGCGAAACAATTTGAGTTAGGTAAACTATTTTCATTAACTACTGATTGCCCAGCAATTGCCATTCCTATCTTTTTTAGGACTTTCAAAACTATCTAGCCTCAGGGAATGATTCTGCTTTTGATTTGCCAAGATATTGTTATTAAGAATGATAAATGTGTTGGTTTGAAATATAAATCTGAGCGACCTTCTGTAAGGTGACCAACTTTTTTACAATGAGGAGGAGGACACAAATAAATTGACGAAAAAAATATAGTAAATAAAAGAAACATTTTATTCATTGCAACAATAATACAGAATACACTATAATATGATAAATGCATAATAAAAAACATTTGTAACAATAACATTTTATATTGTAATTATGCTTACATGCCTATTATTATTTAAATGAGTACTTTTTCATTGAATGAATATTTTTTGTCAATGTATCATCTTCCAACAATATATTGGAAATATCTGAACAAGAAATATCCTTCATATTGACTTTTACGGCAAGTGCTGCAGCTAGAGTATCAACATTCAATCTCGATTTCTCACTTTTCAAAAATCATTAGCAACTGAAAAAACCCTTTCAACTGCTGCATTAGTTCCAGGGCACAATGTAAATTGAACAAGAATAAATAAATTTTCACATGGAATATGTTCATTTTTTAAATGGCTGAATATTTCCACCCATCTTTTATAAATTTCAGCGTGTTTATTTTCCCATTGTGTTAAGTTTTCAGAATTTAAAGATACATTCAGTCTTTTAATTTCTTCAAAGAGACAATTGTCTATTTTAATGTCTGGCTAAAAGTTTTTGAGATAAAAACTCAACACATGATTCAATATCTGTCCAATATACTTGTGATGAAGTCAAAAAACACAATTGAAAACTGTTATTTCCTGTGATGTTTTTTTCAGACCATGTTTGGTAGAAATTCTGCATTTCTTTGATAAACTTTTCCAATATGCCTGGATTTGATTCCTCTAAGTCTGATTATTTTCTTTTTATAACTAAAGGTTATAAAAAGAACTCGATTTTGTTCAAATTGAATTTTATATTGAAGGATAAAGTCATTCAAAATAAGACTAACTTCTGTAGCTGAAATGTGTTCACCTTCAATTTTTTGAACCTTTAATGAAAAATAGATGCTTGATTGTGTACAAAATATATTAATATCTCAGATATTTCATTACTGAAAAACGATTCCAGGATTTTAGGACATTTGTCTAAACTTAAAAAATATGAACAGAGAGGCTCAAATAATAGCAGAACACGCTCTATAGCAGGTGTTAGAGCAAACCATCTAACTTTTGACTATCCTAAAACTTTTTTGTACTGAACATTTGTTTCTTCACCAAATTGTTTTAAAGTAGCCACACAAACAGTAAAAAGACTAAAATACAAATAAATTGGGAAAGCAATTATTACTTCTGCATCAATTGGCATGGCACATGACACCGTGTTGATTGCATTCGACAAAATATGTGCATTACAACCTATTCCTAGAATTTTCTTTTGGAGTAAATCTTGTAATTTTACATACACATTATTCACCCCTTTGCGTCTTCACCCACCAAAATTTCAAATTGTTTTCATTTATTACTCTGTATAGATGGTTTGACAAAATTTCAGCAGTTTTGCCCTCAATGGATTCTAAATTTAAAATTTTTACTTGAATGCCCTTGGTAACATTAAAATATCTTACTAGTATTGGATGCAACTTAGTTTCATTATAATTGGATGCATCAGATAAAACCATTACAAATGCTGCAGTTTCCAAGTTTTCTGTAAGTATTTTGTCACAATAATTTTTAAATACTGATTTAATAATAGCCTCACATTTGTCCTGGTGCATGAAAATTTAGCATCGTGAAACTTTTTCATTAAATTTAGTTGTACAATCCATACTACAATCCATACTACAAAAACTTTGATTTAAATTATGGTATGAAATGCAAATTTTTCCCCATTGCAGATAACTGTTTTTCATCTGCAGAATAATTTGAAGTTGAAAAAAAAACTTGTTACTTTACAACTGGAAGCAGATGCATCTGATGATTGCTTATGTTTCTTGGTGGTCAAATGTTTCATAACAGCTGCTCTGCCCCCAACTGCAATATAAAATTCTCTTCTGCAAATATTGCAGAAAACAATGTTATCCTTCTTTGATATGAGGAATGGAAATTCCTTATTCAATTTATCATTGAAATGGCATTTCCTCTTTTTTTTATTTTTCCATCCCTAAATGAAATAAAAAATAAAATATAGAGCTACACGAACGATGCAAGCACATTTATTATGAATAAATAAAATTAATTATTAAAACTGAAACAATAACATAAGTGAATAAACTTGTAAATAAAATTATATGTATTTGGAAATTATTAAAATGCCAAATCAGGCATCTGCACACCAGCCAACTGGTCTTTGGATTTCCGGCACATGCACGCGCATGCATACAGGTTCCTTTTTGGTCACTTGGTACTGAAAAGGTTCGCCATCACTGGTCTAGGGGTTAAGGCACTTGGGCATGAAAGCTAGCTGGGTAACTTTGGGCCAGTTGCTTTTGGTCAGCCCTACTCACTTCATGAGGTTGTGGTTCTAGTGAAAATAGATGAAGGAGGGAGTATTAGGTAAATTCACTGCCTTGAGTTAAATATATAAAAAGAATAAAGGCAGGATAAAAAAATTCTTAAAAAATAATCTAAAGTTAAGATCTCTTTCTTGATATGTCACAGCCCTGTCAGGTCCTATCTGTGTATACATAAATTCTAAGTTTTGCTGCCATGTGTATTGCCTTACATTTGATTACTCTGAAATATTTGGCATTTTACTACTCTTTTTTTTCATTTTGCAGTATTTCTTTACTTTTACTTCCTTTTGCTTCAACCTCCATGAATTATTTGGTTCTGTCAGCAAATATGCTCACCCTTAAGTCTGCAGTGCTAGATTTGGGTCATTATAAAGATTCATTCTGGGAAATATAAACTCCAAAATGGACAGGCCTTCTGTAGGTAATGTTAACAAGCCTGTTTTTTTTTTTTTTTCANTGTAGGTAATGTTAACAAGCCTTTTTTTTTTTTTTTCAGTAGCAATGGCAAAAAGATACTTTATAATACTTATAAGACAATTGTAAAAGATTTGGGGAAGATAGTTTTTTTCCTTGTTTTTCAAACAGCTGGTTATTATGAAAGGGACTCCTCAGGTGTTATAGATCTCTGCCTTGTTAACTATTTTTTGTTTTCTTGTTGTGAAAAAAAATGATTTTAAGATACAATACAGCCACAATGCAAATAACAGGAGATCTATCAAAAACAGATCTGTTCAAAGATCTGTCAAAAATCATGAAAATGCTACAGAGCATCAGGATTCCCACATGACCCAAACTTTAGGATCTCTACTGTTTCTTAATTGTCTGTCTGTTTGTTTACTTTTTAGGACAATCAGTTTCCTGAAGAATCTTAAATGTTCTCAGAATGACTGTATGTATTGTTCTCCTAATGAATCTGAGGATTTTAATCGGCTTTTTAAACAATTTAATTTTCCACTGCTAAATTTTTAAAACCTTCCTTAACAGGTAATTCAAGGCCCATTCTTGAACAGTTGTGGGAATTAAAACATTCAAGCTCTCGATGCAGAAGAATACTTGAGAGTATTTCTGTTTGTTAATATACTCAAATTGTCTTTTCCCTAGATTGATTCACTTCTTTGAAAAAATGGAAGGCTGGGCAATAGTCTCTGGTGGCAGTTTTCTTTCCAGATCATACATGCTGATATATCATTTTACAGCAACAATTAGTCTTCCCAAATTCCTCTTCTTTATTCTTCTTTAATTTTTTTTAATCCCACCTTTATTATAAATTAGTGGCCGCCCAATCTTTTGGGCACCAGGGACGAATTCTGTGGAGAGAGCTTTTTCTGCAGGTTTCGGATGCTGCCTACATCCTGCAGATGGGGCTTCACTTGTTTGCACGGACTGGTTTCTGGCATGCCACGGACTGGTACCGCACCATTGACCATAGATAATTCAAGATGACTCATGAAAATACCTCCTATTTTCCTCACAACAACCTGTGAGATGGGTTAAACAGAGGGAGAGAGGGAGATACCCAATGATACCCAATAGGCTTTCATGCCTAAGGCAGACCAAAACTTAAAGTCCTCTGGTTTCTAGCCTGGTGCCTTAACCACTAGACCAAAAACTGGCTCTCTTCTCCTTGAAATGAAACTTCTGAGCTTAATTACTCATTCAACCTGAATTAATCATTCAACCTGCCCCTCAGTTCAACTCAATATGCCTGTTGGTATTCCAGGTAAGGGGCCAAAATCCAGGCTGTGTTTTGTTTAGTAACATCTAGATGGGAACGCACTGTCCTTTATGCACACTAGGCATTCCAGCATTCAAGGCTTTCAGTGGAGAAAAATATCTCTTATGCTTCCAATTAAAAGTGCTGATGTTCATTCAAGGAGGAGGATAATTTGATATTGGGTAAGATGGTTTTGGTTAGTAATATTTACATCCCTATTATAGTTTCACAAACTGTAAAAGGGAGTAATGAGTTATTTGGGGTGGAAGAAGAAGATAGTGTGCATTGAATTTAACCATCCTCCCTTTAATAACTAGTTGTAAATTGTTTTCTATACTGTAGTACATGACCACAAGGATTTTTATCAAGTTTTTTGGGGTTCAAATTTCCATCGCTAAGCAAAACAGATGTTAAGTGAGCTTTGCCCCATTTTACAACCTTTCATACCACAGTTAACACAGTAGTTGTTAACTCAATAACATAGTTATTAAATGAATCTGGCTTCCCCATTGACCTGCTTGTCACAAATTCTTAAAAGGCGATCACATGACCCCAGCATCAGCATAAATATATGCCAGTTGCCAAGCATCCAAATTTTGATCACATGATTATGTGTGAAAGTGTGAAAAATTGTCATAAGTCACTTTTTTCAGTACCACTGTAATTTGTAATGGTCACTAAATGAATGGTTTTAAGTCATGGACTACCTGTTGTACTTGTTCTCTTCTAGGTAAAACTGCGTCTCTAGGGCAGGCAGTTTTCAAAATAAACCTAAATGTTCTCAGAGTACTATTTATCCACCATATTGCTGTTTGCATTTTAGCCCAATAAGTTTCAGAAAGCCTACTTATGTATATCAAAATTATTGATTAAGAAAAGTCAAAATAAATGATTCAATGAAAGTTTAGTTTCTAGAAAAAAAAAGGAGAGAAAGATGTGTATATGTGTTTTTTTAAAAAGAAGATTGTGATCAGGCCTTTAATTTGCAGAATTTCAATTTATTTTACGTTTATAATTAAAATTGCTACCCAGTGTTCTGAGACCCTTCAGGTGGGATCATAGCTGAATGATCATACTTTATCATAGTAAAGCAAATGCCTGTGTATTGTGTGTGCATATGCATACACCTGCACCTTCAGGTCAGTGTTGACTGCTGGTGACTGCCTGAATGAATCCAAGTAGTTTGCTTGGCAACTTTTCCAGAAGACATTTACCAGTGATTGCCTTCTTCTTAGGCCTGAAAGACAGTGGCTGGCCCCAAATCATCCAGATCAGGGGTGTCAAACTCAAGACCCACAAGCCGGATCTGGCCCATGGGGTGCTTAAATCTGGCCTGTGGGGCCAGCCTTGCAGTAGCAAAGGACTGGCCCGCAGTGTCTCTGGCAGCTAAAATGGGGTGGGGGATACATGTGGCCTCTCTGCAATCCATTTTCAGTCTGGACGGCCTGCTGCAGCACCCTGCCAGCCAGAACAAGGTTCCCCCCATGCCCCATTTTGACCACAGAGTGCTGCAGGAAGTGTCCGTCCCATCTTCCCCCTTCCTGCCCCAGCCAGCCCGCAGAGGAGAAGTACAATGCTGATCCAACCCTTGAAGAAATCCAGTTTGACACCCCTGATCCAGATGGTTTCAGGAGTACTACTTCATTTCAAAATGACTGATTGTATAGTTACTATAATCCAGTATTTTTAAATATCACTGACCCAGATATGAAACAGCTGCTGTCAATTTGAGAAGGTAATATTGGGCCTGACATGTTTTCTGACACGTGTAGGAAAAAGGTCCTGCCTATTATAAATGCAAGTACGTTAAAGTCACCTTTTCCAAGGCCTTTGTAATTTTGAACCTTTGTTAAACAAACGGTTGTAAGGCAAGTATTCCCTGTGCACAAGAAGTTTTCTTTTTGGAGTAGTATTTGTATTTGATGACTTTTAGGCCCATTCCAGCAGCATTAACCAATTAAATGCTGTGAATATTATTGCTAGATTATATTGTATTAAGAATTAATTCAGTCTATTACAACTCTGGGTAGCTTACAAAACAAATTGGATCTGTAACTGTAAACACAAAGCCAATTCTGCACATGACACCATGCCTCTCAAATTTATGTGGGATAGGACTTGCTGTTAAATCAAGCTGAGTAAATCTATGGTAATGGGATGACTTGGAAGCAATGAGTTTTTCCCCTGGGGAGTGAAGGATTGCTTTTATGTGCACCCTTACTCCCTGAGGCTCAGTTACATATCCTGAAAATGTAATGATTGGGATATCATTTCTGACTATTTTTTAAAGTTATTTAAGGTTGAAAGCTGTTGAATTTCAATTGTCATCATTTTTTCCTTCCACAAAGTCATTATAAAAGTGCACATTACTCAAAGCCAGATATTTTCTTTTTCCCTTTCCTTTCCCTTCCTTTCCTTTCCTTTCCTCACACAAAGGACACAATATTATTGATTAGTGCTTCATGGGTTACTTTCTATAGAAGCTGCAGTTTTCTTGAATGTTCCTGCATTTTGTTGCCAACAGCCATTTCTTTAACCCAATATATATATTTAGAAAGAGTTCCTTTATATGGGGGACTCTTCAGGCTGTGAACTAATCTGTGCTCTCTCTGCAGTTGGATTCCTGCTCATATCAGGGTCAGATTTCCTTCGTAAGAATAGATTTAGTCCAGTAAAAATACAGGGAAATATTCCAGAATGTAAGGTTTAGAAATTTTTATTACTGGTTTTAATAACGTAACAGTTTTGGTTTGGTTTGGTTTTACGTTTGAACCATGAACTGAATTGCCACTTAGTTAACTAATACTTTATATTACTTTGATTCTGCAGTATTCTGTTCATGTAGCGTGGCTTGTCAGTATATAGAGAAAAAGATCTTATTTTGATCTTTATCTACTTAGAGATAAAGGCCCTGTCACACTGCCCAACGGATGCAAAACGTTAGTAAAAAGGACACAACGGACGAGCAAAATGTTCCATCATCCTCTCAAAAGAGCAAAAAATTGCATAACCGGAGCGGATAACACGGAAAGGAATGGAGGCGGGAGGACGCAGGGCGGATGGAAAACGGATGCGGAACGGAAGCCTAGCGGTGGAAGTGGATGGAAGGGATGGCACATCCGCAGGGCTTCCTGGGGGGCCTCAACAAAGCGGATGCGGAACAGATGAAGCGGATGCAGACGCGACGCCGAGTGGATGAAGCGGATTGGCAGAGCGGAAGCCTAACGGATGCCTAGCGTTAATTACACATGTGGGGAGGATGCATTGCGTCAGCCCCGCGGATATAAGGGAAGCAGCTCGGAAGCAGGTCACCATTCAGAGGAAAGACCTGCTGCCGGACGGATTGACAGCCTTGCCAGCCCTGCCTGCATGCCTCGCCTGCAAGCCTTGCTGCCAGCCTTTGCTGTCTGCCTGCCAGCCTTGCTGCTCCTACCGCCAGCCTTGTTCATTTGCCTGAGCTTGCCTGCTCTGCAGCTTCGGTTGCCGGCCTTCCTGCCAGCTCTGGTCCTGCCTTCCTGCAGCCTGCCTGCCAGCCTTGGTGCCTGCCTCCCTGCCAGCCTTTGGTGCCAGCCTTGGTGCCTGCCTCCCTGCCAGCCTTCCTGCCAGCCTTGGTTCCTGGCCAGCCTCCCTGCAAGACAGCAACCCCACAACCAGGCGGAAGCACAGCAAGCCTCAGCCATCTGCTGCCAGCCCTTGCAAGAGGAAAAGGGCTACCAACCCACCCCTGGCCCTCACTCTGGTTCTGCTGGGGCTTCTGCAGCACGGGTCGCTCTTCTGGGGCTGGGGCTTCTGCTGCTTCTGCTTCTGGAGGAGCTGATGACAAGCACTCCAGCACCAGCCATCTCCACAGCACCTGGACCCTTCACCCCTGAGACTGAGCGACCAAGGGGAGTACCAGAGACTCATTTTTGTCTTATAGCTTGTTTTAATAAAGTCTATTTTTGATTCACACACTTGCTTCTATTCTTTTTTTTAATAAAGTCTTGCTGGAAAACTTTTAGAAATGGTTTAAGCCTTTTGCATGCTTGTGGGATGGGTTAAGATAGCAGTGGGAATGGGGTTGAGATAGCTGTGGAATGGGCAGGGATAACCTTTGGGATGTGTAATACCTGTTGAGATAGATAAACCTCCAGTGCAAGCATTAGTGGACTGTATGGTCCACCCTACCAGGTGCCACACCTATGGCCCTTTATTATCAATAACAATATAATCATCCACACATGTCAACATTAAACACAACTCTTTATTAAAATTGCCCTGTTCATTGTAGGCCACCTCAACATACATGGCACAATCTCATCCGTGTGATGAGACAGGCTGAAGGAACATCCATTAAGCATCTATCATCTTGTCTTGCCCTCTACTGCTCCAGCTGGGGAGTGTGCACCAGTGTCTCAGGAGGTTGCGCTGCTTCTTCCCTTCACGTGAGGCTCTGTTGGGCCTTGCACATCCACAGTGTCTAATCAGGTTTCTCCCTTGCCTCCATTCCCCAGGCTCCATGTTCCCATTGCCTTGTTGGAGGTCCACGAGCCTGTTCTGCAAAGACTGGATTAGCGGGTGCGCATGAGATTCTGCAGGATGCAGCAAGCTTTCCACGATGTTCCTCATGGTCTCTGGGCGATGCAGCATGGTGGTGAGAAGTACCTTGGAACCTGTTGGCCAGGATGCCAAAGGCGTTTCTCCACCACCTGCCTTGCCCTGGACAGCCTGTAGTTGAAGATCCTCTCTTCACGGGTGAGGTGTCTGGAAGTGTAGGGCTTCATGAGGTAGGGTTGTGAGGGGAGAAGGCATCAATCCCCACGATGAAGTAGGGCACATCTTGTGTGTCGTTGGGCAGGGGTTCTGGATCTGGGAAGCCCACAATGAGGTTGCGTTCCAGCCTACCCTTGAGGTCACTTGCTTGTATACCTGGGCATCTGAAGATGAGCCGTTGCCTGAAGCATCGATGTACATGAACTTGTAGTCAGCATCGGACCATGGCGAAAGAGGAATGATTCTGAAGAAGCCCTTGTTAGTTGTGATAGAGGGACCGTGAGTTGGCTGGTGCTTTGCAGGCCACGTGCTTGCCATCGATGGCTCCAACGGTGTGTGGGAAAGTTCCACCTCTGATACCACTGCTCTGCCACTTTCTTCCATCCTTCTTCAGTGGAGGGGGCACTGGAGGAGCTCCTCCTTGTATTCTTCGATTTGATGGTCTGCACCACTTCTCTGACCACAATGCTGATGGTGTTGTTGTGGCACCCCTCCAGCCGTACTGCATGCTCCTGTAGGTGGTTCCTGAGGCCAGGTGCACAGAGTGAGTGCCACCTTGAGCCCAGGGTCCAGGCTGGGCCGGAAGTTTGGTGTTTGCCTTGGTCAACCTGGGTGTCAGCCGCTGCACAACTTCGTCAAACATGGCTGGAGGCATCCTCATGAAGTTCTGGAATGCCCCGAGTGTCTTCGTTCCTGAGCTCCACCATCAGCTTGTTGTACAGTCCGTACTCTGTCTCTTCTCCCGATCCATCTTCGGACCCCAGACGCTTCTTTGGCCGCCTCTTTTTTCTTCCTGTAGTAAGAGTTCCACAGAGCCTGTAGATGGCTTTCGCACTTGTTGCAGAAGGATGGTGGCTGCCAAAAGGAATTTGTTACGATCCACGGTGGACATGACTGGATGCTGTGGGAAGAGGAAGAGGCAGGATGAAGGCTGCAGAGGTCCGCACCGCAGGGCTGCTGTTCTGAAAGTGAGATCCAGATGAGTTGCTCCCCCTTTTTATTAGGCAGTATAGGTGTCCCTTTGCATCCTCTAGGCAATCCTCTAGGCATTCTCTAGACATCCTTATATCCGAGATAGGTCCCCTCTGCGAACAATTTTTTCCGTTTTAAATGCTTTGTTCCACTAGGCATCCGTTCTGCATCCGTTTTGCGTCCGTTCCGCTTCCTCCCTGCATCCGAGCGTATGGAGTTGTGCGGATGTGCAGCGGATGCCTAGCGGATATAGCGAGATGCGTAACAGATTGCAGAACGGATGCCCTAGCGGGATGTGTAGCGGATGCAGAATGGACGAATTGGATACATTTTCCGCGCAAAAGTTTTGAGCAGCTCAAAACTTTCTGAGCGGATGAAATGTCAATAGACGGATGCTGGGCGGATAGAGAGGAAGCAAAACGGAGGCAGTGAGTACAGAATGGATACATCTCGTTAACCAACGGATGGCATGTTTCCTGTAGTGTTCTGATGGGACAATGAAAGCTAGAAGAAATGACAATGGCAGAAGATATGGTTCTTCAAATGTTCAAAATAAACAACACTTAAGCCCCTGTCACACTGCACCAACGGATGCAAAGAGGATGTAAAACGGACAAAACAGCTTATTTCCCACATTGCCCAATATTGACATTGCAGTGTTTCTTAAACTTTCAAGCCCAGAGAACATAAAACAAAATGTTCTTTTTTTAAATGAGGAGTGTCTATGATAAGTTTGTTTTACCAGCAATAATATATTGTGGTTGTAATAAAATGTATTAGGAAATGGTTCAGTTTGAAATAAGCAAATAAGAAGCAGCAGCTTTTCAAAAACCCATTGTTTGGTTTTCCCCGTGTGTTGGGCAAAGATTATTGTGAAGAAAACTTGAGCTACCGAACTTCAAATTTTTAGAGACATTTTCTGTCCCCAAAGCAGGATGCAAGTGAGCTTCCTCTAGCTGCATGTTCATCGTTCAATTGAAAGGTGCCTTTTGCAATAAAAACAAAAAGAGGATACAATGAAGTATGGAGAAGGGATAAATTCTGGTCTCTTCACTGTGAGTCAGGAATTCCAAGCTTTCTCCTGAGTGTAAGTTGAGATTTATCTTGGTACTACACTTATTTCCTCCATTCTGTTCAGGGATGAGGACTTTGCTTCTTTTTAATGGAGGCACTTTGAAAAGGCCAGATGAAGAAAAACTTCTAAGAGCCGAATATGATTAACACCACTGAATTTTTAACAGCTGCTTAGTTTTCTCTCATCTTTCACAGAATATAGGACAAAGATAGGTTTGTCTTTTTTGCCTGCGGCTATTGCAGTTATACTTTTTTCATTACTTGTTACTACTGTTCATTTCTGGCAGCAACCTCAATGAGATTGAGGGGCGGAGGGAGGTAGCTCAGATCATTATTGCAGCTTTTTAAAAGAAACATTATCCAAAATGTGATCTCTCAAAACGGGATGTATATCATTCCAGATCAAAGCACTCTATTACTTGGAGAATAATAATATGCGATGCTTGCTATCCACAATCACGCTGAAGACGGTCTTTAGAAGACAAGATGATAAGATTGCTCTTATTTTAGACTGAGTTGGTTACCAACTGTTTCGCTGCTCCAGTTTTGAAAATTGTAGAGTCATCTCCCACATATACTCAGTTACATAAATTCCTGGCTTGGGCTGGATTTATTTATTATTATTAATGCATAAATTGCTCAACATTCATGCATATTAATGGTGGCTAAACTAACTTGCACCTTTAATGTTTTATAGTCTGTTTGATAGTCCTCCAGAAGTGGTTTAAAGCAGTAGTCGCCAACCAGTAGACCAGGGATCACTGGTGGTCCGCAAGAAAATTTTGATGGTCCACAGTGAAATGTCACACCCAAAGCATCCCCCAAAGCAATTAATATAGGCTGTGCAGGAACACAAGGCTGCGCTGCCCACATGGCCTGCGGGAACACAAGGCTTGTGTTGCAAGGTAGTGAGGGGGTGGGGAAAGGGTGGAGGGGGGAACTTGCCTCACTTGCCCCATGTGCCTCGCCTGGCCACGAGGCTGCTTCTTTCCGCTTCTTCTGCTTTTGGCTGCACACAAGGAAAGCAGCAAAAGTCTTTCTTTCTCTCCCCCAAACTCCACCAGAAATG
>BHFT01017139.1:0-34614 GCA_004320025.1 Laticauda laticaudata
CAGTCAAAATTCATATTAGTGGTCCGCAGGATTTAAAATTATGAGTTTGGTGATCCCTGAGGTCCAAAAGGTTGGTGGCCCCTGGTTTAAAGGTTCAAAAAAATCAGGTGGCACAATTTGGGCCTTCAAGGAGTGCAGTATTTTAAAGATCTTACCCTGGGTTACAAGAGATGGCAGAGCACATAAGCTGGAGTGTTCAGATTATCCCTGTTCTGATTGGAGAAATCAGAATGTTTATTTATGTGAGCAGCCTCAGCCTTCTACTCTTCTCTATTTTCATTAATGATTTATATAAAGATTTATATATGAGACAAAATGCCATGGGATAGCTAATAACCTAGTCGACAGAAATAAAATTCAGATAATCTTTCCAAGAGAAATGGAATGAAAATAACAGTGTGAATCTGGACAGGAACAAATATAATTCTCAATCATGCTTATAGATTTATGCTACCACCTCTATACATATCTACCAGCTTCTTTAGTTTCCTAATAACCAAGGACACTGGTGGAATCTGCAAACTTGCAGAAATTGTCCAGCAGCCAAACAATCAAGAGCATTGGGAAAACTAGAAATTCAAATTAGTCATGAAGGGCAGACCAAGAGGTTCATAAGTTACCCATCAGCAAATTCTGCAATTTCTCTAGTCCCTCAAAACTGGGCTGATGCTCCTGTAGGGGAGGGATAGAGCATATACTGCAACAAATAATCCACAGTGAGGTCAATTTTGGCTCAAACATTGATCACCACCATTAGTATAAAGCAGTGGTTGCCAACCAGTGGGCTGCAGCAAGAAAATTTTGGTGGTCTGCACAGAAATGTCACCCCCAGAACATCCCCAAAGCAATTAATCCAGGCTGCTTAACACAAGGCTGCGCCACCCAAATGGCCACGGGAACCCTCCCTGCCCATTCACTCCTTACCTGGCAAACTTACCTGCTAAAATGCTATTTTTCCCTTTTTCCCCCAACTATCAGCTGTTCTGCTGTGCCAGGAGATTTAGATTAAATCATTGGATTTCCTGCTTGCTAGCTAATCTTTAGATCTCCAGCTCTGCTTTTAAGCAGAGCCAAACATTCCTTAGGACTGAAGGTTCTATTTGTCAGTGCAGACTCAGGTAGCCAATGGCAGATAGATAGATCCTTGAATGAATCTGTGATTCTGTGAGCAACTCAATCTGCCTGCCTGCTTTGCCTGATTTTGGGTAAAAGTTGCTCTTTNAATATTTATAATATTTACATATAAGCCATGCCCAGTCAGTCACATGACCACCAAGCCATACCCACAAATTAGGCCACGCCCAAGAACCGGTTCTTAAGAAATTTGAATCCCACCCATGCCTCTGTGTGTTTGTGTGTGTATGTGAGATGGGGGGGAGAGGTTAGATCAAATCTCTCTCTCTCTCCCACCAACGTCAGCAAGCCAACGTCAGTCAAAATTCATATTAGTGGTCTCTGGGATTTAAAATTATGAGTTTGGTGGTCCCTGAGGTCCAAAAGATTGGCAACCCTTAGAATAAAGAACTGTTCCAGGATGTGGTCCAGGTCTGCTGAATGACACTAATGAAAGTTCCCATTAGGTGAGAAAATTCCCATCTTTGGTAGAATTAGAGAGAATTAGACAGTTTTATCATTACTTTCTTGTTTACTGAGATTACTTGTTTACTAACATTTTGCTTCTTTATTGTAAATACCTCATTTCCTATCTTTTTTGTTGTTAATTTCTGTGTATAGCTCATCAATAATTTTACACAAGGAATATTGTTTTTTTTCTCTCCTGGCCTCAGAGTTTACTTACTCTATGACCAGAGTAAGTAGTTTACTTACTAGTTTACAATATGAACTTAGTTTTCCTGATTCCCTTGGCTAATCAAAATTGCTTATACTCTCTTAGCTGCATTTATTATTTCGGGGTTGATAAAACTGCCACCAAGTGAACTATGCAAAATTGTGTTCTTACATGAAATAGGGATGGAAAAAAGATGATACACTGCAATAACACAGTTGTTTTTTTCACAGATTTCAAGCTCTTCATCTTAACTAGAGTCTGTTTAAATGCGTACACACAATTGAGTCTAGATAGGATATCTACTTTACCCCAAATCCATATCCCAACAAAATAATTTTGCATTATTATTTTGAATTGGGTCAGCAGAAACTTCAAAAATATTCTGCAGATGGTTACGATACAACTTACTTAACAAGGGAGATAAACTAGCACTTCAACACAATTGTAGGAAGAAATTGATTTGCAGAGCCCAAGGCTATCTTCACTATAGTAAAATACATTCTCTTCAAAGCTTTAGATATTTTGCCAGCCTTAGCATTTTTAATCATTTCATTGGTTAATATTCATCTGGTAATAGTGTTAAAATATTTTTTAAATGGGAAAAGTATTTGAAATATTAAAATTATTTTGCCTTGTTACATGAATAATGACTTTAACTTGAAGATTCAAACTATTGGGATATGTTTCACTTGTTTGTTACAGAGTTACAAAGCAACAAACTAATTAATTGAGTTTTTCATTGAATCTGTGGGTCTAGACTTGTTTCCTTCCTTTTTTCAATTAAAATTAAAATTAAAATCAAATTGAAACCAAAACCTGAATGTTGCAGATATCTTGAAGAAAAGACATCAGGAGAATAACGGTCAAAGGGAAAACTATCTACCTTGAAGAGTTGAATGTAGACGTTAAGAATTTAGTCTTAAAAACTAATTCAACAATGATTTTGCTAAAAGGGGAAGACAGGGTTTCTTCTTGAGTTCCATCTCCTGAAGTTCTCCCCATTTGTCTTCCTTGCAGATGAGATTAGACTTTATTTTGTTCAATCCCTAAAATGTTATCAGGCAGGGTAGATTAATTTCCAAGAGTATTATGATAAAAATGCAGTGTAGTTCAGAACATATTAGACTAGGACCAGTGGGATTCAGCTTCACATTTTGTAATGGTATGTCGGAATGACTTGGGAGACATGGTAATGCAAGGCTGAAAGGGATGGGAGAGAGAAGTACTTTCAATCTTGCAAGTTTGGTGTTAGCCTTATGAGGTTACATTCTTCCAAGTGTGAAAGTACTTCTGTCTCCCCCCTCCATTTTAAGGGGTGACAGAGATGTTGGATCATATCATATCAATGCAATCTCTTCCCCTCTGAGATCCCACTGCTCCCCATGATTCAAGGAGAACCTGGAGCAAATGAAATGAGAGAAGCATCATCTAGAGCATTGCTGGCACTCTACAAAGGACAAACTCAACTGATTAGAGTCACTATAGACAGCATAATCTTAATAGTATTCCACCTTTATTGACATGAGCAGCCTTCTTTGAAAAAGAGAACTCGGGGAAACTCTTGGAGGGATATAGAGGAATTTTCTCAACATTTCTTGGACAAAGTCACCTGGATTTGCTCACAGTTGCATGTCAGTTTTGTTGCAATCCAGAGAAAATATCTGGGGAGGAATTTTGCCCAGTTATCTGGGACTGGTTTGAATCTGTTGGATCTGAGGAAGTGAAAGAATCCTTAAGACTGTGGTCTCTGCAATCTGCTCTTTAGGTCCATGCCTCTTCTGGCTTGTTAAAGGGGCTTGGGGTTATCCTCTGAGTGAGTTTGAGTAGTGATTAATTCTGGGTGAGTGGCTTGTTCTTTTACTACTTAAAAAGATCTTAGTTTTCCCTTTCTTCAAGAAGCCATTGCTAGACTGCACCATACTAGACAATTTTCATCTACCAACCACCTTTTTGGGGAAGGTGGTTGAGAAGATGGTTGCATTCAGAGGATCCAATTGGTCCCAAGCCATCTCTTGTGACTGATTGTCTGATTGACCCTCATTGCAGTGTGATTAATGTAAGTGCTTTATGTTTGCTATGCTTTAAATTCTAATAAACTTTTCAATCCTAAAGTGACATTTTTGTGGTGTGCTGTCTGTTCAATTTTTTTAAAATGCAGCTATGCTCATGATTTGGAATTTCCCCTGACAATTTTGGTATGTTGGCTGGGAAGGACATGCTGAAAGAGGCCTGGCATCTGGATGGAGCCTCTGACCATCTCTGCTGTTGGACTACAGACAATCAGCTGCTCCTTCTCTGCATAACCCCAACATCTACTTTGGATTAGCTTGGCTCATGATGTGGAATTTCCTCTGACAATATCCCAGACAGACTCTGTTATCTCACAAGCAAATCTACTTTATCACAAGCCTCAATTTACAGAATCTTGTAAGTCTGAAAGTACAAATCTCCCACTATCTCTTTACAGAGTACAGTGGTTCGTGTAGTTTGGAAGTTGAGTTGACAAGCAGCAAGCCTGTGTTTGAGACCTCAATCTGAGGTCTCAAACTCAGGCTTGCTGCTTGTCAACTCAACTTCCTAACTACACGAGCCACTGTGCTCTGTAAAGAGATGGTTGGAGATTTGTTCCTGCTCCTATCAGGAACATGAAAAGAACCCCCAATTGAGTGTTGCCCCAGGCAATGATGATGTCATTAGTTGATTTTCAACCTGGAAATGCCTTGGTGCTTCTGACACGAGTACAACATGATCCCTTTTTTACTACTTGATTATTTAGCACAGATCCTTTCTATATTTTTTTCTGCCCATTACTCAGGTACAGATTCCTCTCATTTTTTTCTGATTGTTCCCTAGGCAGCATCTCTTCCTGCTGTCTTCCAAGATCATTCTCACATTCCATTACAAATCCTCCTAGATGCAATATGGGGGATCCTCCTAGACTTACGACTCCTGTTTAAGGAGCAGGTGCCAATAGTGGCTATGAAAACTTTTGCACAGCTCCATGTTGTATGCCAGTTGCACGTATTCTTGGATTGGCAGGTCCTGTTCACAATCACTCAGGCAGGTCCTGTTCACAATCAGTCAGACTGGATTACTATAATCTGCTATATGTGGGTCAGGTCATGGCAACAAATTTTATTTGCCTTCTCTGACAAAGTGACTTTGATAAAGGGATAGTATCAAGATTAAGAGAACAATAAGATTGCTTTATATTGCATTGGTGGGCCACATTTGGAATATTCCTCCACTTCTGGTTACCATAAGGGATCTGGAAGCTAAAACCTGTGAACAGCTAAATGAACTAGGCATGTTGATCTTAACAAAGAGAAGATTGAGTGGAGAAAAGATAGCAGTTTTCCAATACTTGAAGGGCTACCACAAGGAAGAGGGTGTTGATTTATTTCCCTGAAGGTAGGACAAGAAACAATGGGTGGAACCTTTTAGAGGGAAATCCAGCCTGGAGGGATTTCCTTACAGTGAGAACTAGTTAGCAGTGAACAAATTATTTCATAGATTTGGGGTGCTTCAACATTGGAAGTTTTCATGAAAAGGTTGGGCAAACCATTTCTCTGAGATGGTATGAGGACACCTGCCTTGAGCAGAGGGTTGGACTAGAAGACCTCCAATGTCTTTTCTAATTCTATCATAATTATTTGTATGTAATATTATATTTTAATTGTTTATTTGATTTTTGTATGCCATCCAGAGTCATCTCTTATGAGATGGACAGTAATACAAATTTGGTTGGTTGGTTGGTAGATAAGTAGGAAGTTAAATAGATAGATAGATAGATAGATAGATAGATAGATAGATAGATAGATAGATAGATAGATAGATAGATAGATAGATAGATAGATAGATAGATAGAGTCTGAAAGTAAAATTGTCTTCCCATCAAATTTACAGCTCAAGAACGTGGAGTGTCAGGGGTGTCCCTTACGAGCCTCTTGCTCCATCCACTATGCATCTGCAGATTATACTGTTCCTTAGCCAGCATCTCTTCACTCTGTTGCCCTAGGTCTTTCCCACATACCATTACACATTTTTATTTTTACTTTTACAGAGTAACAAGTCAACACATCAATATTGTAGGTCATTTCATAATGCTTTTCCTTGTCAGCTCAATAGTACTTTAGAAGGAGTATTTTGTTTGTTTTCAGCATATTTTCAAATAGAAAGTGCATAATAAATATATTTATTTAAATTTCTTGGATTGCAATTGTGGAAAGGGCTTGGTTTGTGTGTGTGTGGGGGGGGGGGATATTCATAATTTGTTATTGTATTCCAAAATCCAGGATTCCTATTGAAAATTAGATAGAGCAAAACCCAATGGTGGAATTATAGCGAGTAGATTTATTCTGAATTCTATTAATCTTTACAAAAATTCTTCTACTACACATTGTACTATTTTCCTACTTCAGGCATGATTGCCTACTTCCATTATACTTTCCGGTTTCAGCATGTTAAAGCTTCATTTATTATTCCATTGTGATAGAGCCAAAGGAAGTACTTGTGGGCATGTTAATTCACTATAAAAGGATAAAGCAGCACAGACAATTAGAATAGTTGTTAACAATGTCTTACTGCAGCTTTCCATTGTTTATTCTATATTGCTTTTAGGACTGTTCCAGTCCAAAGAAGTTCTTGTTTAAGTGAAATACTGAGAATGGCACTGATTAAAAATCATAATACAATAATGTATAGTATCTGTAGATCTGAAATATAATTGAAAAACTGAAAAAATATTGATATGCTGGCCAAATCCCAGAATTCTGGATGGTTTACAAGTAAAAATGCATACTGACACTCTGATGAAGACCCACTTTGTTGGGTGCCTGAGTTTTGATTTTGAATCAGCTATAAAATTTTGTGAACTGATAACATATCATATGATCTCTGATGAAATGGATTTCTTATCCCTTATATTTTCCATATTTTTCAGTTTGTTGAGGCTTCGTTTATTAATGTGTGTAAAGCACTGAGAGATCCTTGGAGGAAGAACCATATTTGAAAAACCTGCTGTGTGCATATGAAATGTATATTGCAGACCAGAAACAAGGGCTTGTGCCAAATATGTCTGAACAAATTTATACCCCTGAGGATGCACTCCATGGTAACCAGTGAAATATGCACTATTCCTTTGATAAATCTTATTTCACCACCATCCTAACTGTAAAGAATAATAAACCCCGCCCCCCATGTGATATTTAAACTACTGCTAGTCAGGAAGCAGGGCTGTGAACATAGGAATCAAAATCCAAATGCTAAAGTAAGATTATATCTCAAACAGTTGTGTGATTCATAGCTTTTCAGCAGTAAAATTTTAATATGGAATAGGCACCCATTAATTTCACACTTCGCATTAGAATTGCCTATACTTATTTGGAACATGCATGGCTTGGACATTAACCATGATTCTAACAGAGGCAAAAAAAAAAAAGTTTATTTGCACTCCTGCAGATATGTAGACAGATGCTCGCACATCTATGTGGCTTACATCACAGTATGGATCAGTCACAACTCATGTAAATTTATGCCACTTTCCATTTTAATTTTTGCGTCACTTCATGCAAAATCATGCAAGAGCCATGGTGGCATACTGGTTAGAATGCAGTTCTGCAGGCTAACTCATTGCTCACTGCCAGGACTTCAATTGGAGCCGCTCAGAATTGACTCAGTTTTTCATCCTTCCAAGGTCGTAAAAAAGGAGGACCCAGGTTGCTGGGGAGTAATATGCTGAATCTGTAAACTGCTTTGAGAGGACTGTAAAGCATTGTGAAGTGGTACATAAGTCTAAAGTGCTGTTGCTATTGTCATCTTCCATCCCTAAAACAGGAGTCTCTCTTAGTCAAATGATCTGCTATCTCCTTGTCCTGGGACTATCTGTCTGCTGGAACAATGCTAATAACACTCACTGGTCTTCTAAAGAGGTGGGCAGATCTCTGGATAGATAAGGAGCATCTCATTCTTTTTATAAAATAAACTGTGGAGTTCCAAAATTTCTTTGAGGTGGGGAATAGATTCATTTTAGGAGACTCTACAGGCAAAGGCAGCATTGAAGGCAGTATACAAATAATTAACTTCATGCCCCCTGTTTGACATAGTCCTTCCCGTTATTTTATTGTGATATCAAAAGAGTTATCTTACAGAGATTTAACTCAAGGTAAGCTATTGTTTAGAAGGAGATAATATTACTTTCTGGATCCAGCTAGCTAATTCCTGGATTCATATATTGTGAACTGTGTAACGATGCAAAAGATTTGTTCAAACAACGTTACAGGTAGCAAGCAAACTATGGCATGTCTTTACTAAAGCTCTCCCAAGGTGAAGTGGACAGTGAAATTCACTGGTTTGTTAAGGGAAAAAAAGTCTTTCCACAAACCAGGAACACATTTTAAGAGCCCTGAACTTCTTTTCCATGTTGGATCATAATGTGAGGTTGGAAAAAAATGTGTAGCTTTCCTGGCTGACAAATGCTTTCCAGAACCTTTGTCAAATCCTTTATCAACCAGAAACTGAAAGGAAACAACTGAGTGATTGACAGTAGCGTATATAATATCTGGATGCCAAATAAACAATTGCTTCCTTTCAGAGGTTTCCAAGACTAGAATGGCTGCTTTGACAGCCATACATGGACAAAAATCAAGAAAAAGGAGAGGACTGGCTTGTCCTCTACATTACAAAATATATTCTGCAAAGAATGATATTTATACAGTTTTACCTCCACAGCCTGCAGCTTCATTAGATGGACACAGAGGGTGTCAGAGGCTATACGCAGATAAGCTGAAGGTGTGTGGAAAGCTCAACCACTACAGGAGATCCTTAGAAGACTTTAGCATGTCCATAGAACCAAAAAGTCCCTTGTGATTGTGAGGATTTCACTAAATTTTCTTTTTATCTCTCCAGCCTTTACAGGTTATTTTGTTTAAGTTTGCTCAGAAGGATCAACTCTTTTCCCATTCTTTTTTTTTTTCCTGAAGAATTTTGATCATTTCTAAGCCTAAGAATCCATAGGCTCCTGCTGGTTTGTGAAAATGAAAAAAGCAGCATCATGCTGCAAGCTTTCCCCATTGGGCATGCATATAATCTCACGGAACATGTATAAAAGGGGCACGACATGCATCACAATAGTGCTATATGGCTTTCATCTTACTGAACTATTTGACATTTCCACCCCCTGCTGCTTCTAAGGTGAATTATATAGTTCTTGCATATGTTTAATTTTTTTCCAAATAAATGTCTCAGAAAGTTTTAAGACTTGAAACTTGTAAAATCTTAATCCCTAAATGGTCTGAAGATTGTGAGCCATTTTTGTAAGGCATATTTAGGGTTCAAAGGATTTTTAAGGATTTTTTTAATTATTGCACAAATTGCTTTGTTCAGATTTATCAAACCAAAGAACCAGTTTATTAACTTGCCAGAGGGCAATGAGGGTGAATAATGTTATCAAAAGCCGTGGGGGTGAATAATGTTATCAAAAATATAAAAATGGGACTACCAAAAATGTAGATACTAGAGAAATAGTATCTGCATGTGTTTGAAATATACCCATGTACACAGAATTTCTCTGTACTTTTCTTTCTCTGCCTCTAATTTCTCTGTTCAGATACATTCCAAGCAACTTTTCTGGGCTAATATGTCCCCATTTTCTTTTCCCAAAAATCCAACCATTTGTTATACTAAGAATATGACATTCAGTCCTTTGTTTAAGCTCTTTGCCTTATTATAGATAACAGTGGTTTAGGAATGAGATATGAAAAAGTAACTGGAAGAAGTTGTCTTAAAGTAATCATAGCAATAAAAGTTTTTCTTATTTGATCTTTCCATCAGTATTAAAAAGAAACAAATCAAAACAAAATCCCTCTTTGTAAACTAGATCCTTGTTGAATCTTTCATGTCCTTTAGCAAAATTGACTATGGAACAGCAAATGTTTTTCGAATGCTTTAACACAGCTGAATTACCATAGTTGTCCTCCAGGGAGATACAGCTGGAAAGTCGTGTGAGAGAAAGGAAAACTATATATCTGTATAAAAGTACCACTATTATTTGTGTTTGCAATAACAATAGAATTATTGCAACCAGTACTGAAGGCTATGTAGGTCATAAGCATTTTGCTTCATAATCTCAAGAAGATGTGATGATGATGACCTTTCCATTGTCTGGGTTTTCACAAACCTGTGTCTCATTCTTATTAAATGTCCTTGTGTTGAAATTTCTTACTGATCTAATCTCACCATGTGGCTCCTATATAATTATCTCATTTTGCAAAATATTGCATCTGTCATCTCCCTTCCTTCCCTTGCCCTTCTCTGAAAAATCAAGGCAGGATGAAATAAAGAAAAGGGGAGATGGAGCAATAATTGCACTTAAGGAACAATCTGGGCAATATCAAGTTATGCTTCAGCGCTGCCAATTGGGTCAGGTAAATTGCCAATTTCTTTATGTTGCTCCAAGCTCATAGTGTGAAAAAGATCTCCGAAGGAACATCAATTTTGGCTGCTTTTTCTGCCCGTTCGTTTAAAAGGGAAATAAGAAAAATGGAGAGTCTAGGGGAGAAGAAACTGCCTTTTCACAAATGAATATAATGATTCATATTTTGGCATGGTCCTCTCTGAATTGCATTCACCAAATATTGTTTACAAAATGATGCTATTTTAATCACTTACAAAGATCGTTATTTGCCTTTGGCATTTGCTAAATAGAGAATGAACTGACGTTTACTTACTGGAACATTATAAAGCACCACATCCATTTTTTCTTTTTGAGGTTTGGGTACATTTTGATATATTCATCCCAGTTTTTCAGATAAAGGCGCAGCACTTCCAAAAATCAGTTTAGTTTTTTTAAAGGAAATCTCTGGAAGATGACAAGTATTTTGCAATCTATACTTATTTATAAATATACCAACTGAAATGACTCACTTGAATACCTTTAACATTACATCAACATTAGAGCTCCAGAGAATGGAACCACTCCAAAATGTTATAGTCACAAATTGATTTTAAATTCAATTCCATCTTTTTTAATATATTCACTTTTTTATTGACCAATTAAACATAACATTTTATAGGAGGATGAGGTAAAGTAGCACTGGACTTCAGACTGAAAATAATATAATTATTTCTAAGATTGTTTGTCTGGGAGAGAGATATTTACAAATCTTTGAAAGAATGATGTCTGCCTTTTAAATTTTCTTATTGCATCAGTGGAATGATCCAGTCAACTCCAAACAGGATTTGATTTGACTTTGTTTCAATTCTATTAAGAATAAATAGAGTTCATACGATTTTCTTTACCATGTATTTAATCATTTTTTCCTTAAGTTGAAAATTGGATGTACGTGGCTGTACTGCCTCGAGGCAACCTTTGCCTGGTGAAGGTGCATTGCATTGTCTGTGAGGTAAAGATCTTCACAGAGGTGCAATGAGCCAACCTTTCTCCATCCTTCCAGACCATTCACAAGTAAGAGTTTCTATTCAGCATCACTTTGTTGAGGCACTTCAAATAAAAAGGCAAAAGGTACGTTTGAAGATATGTACAACTTTATTAAAAAGAACAATTTGATTACATCTTTGACAGACTTCTGGGGGCTACCCAATGGCTTTTGGAGATTGTCTGCAGTCTTAGTACATTCCACATTGTAGCTTTCTGGACACTGTAGCTGTACAAAAAGAGGTGGCTTCATAAAACCATGAAGAGCCTGTCACATAGGCCGACGGATGCAAAACGAATGTAAAAAGGACACAGCGGACGAGAAAATGTTCCATCCGTTGTTATCCGCTCTCAACAGTGGCCCAAATTTGCATAAGCAGAGTGGACAACAACGGAAGGAACGGACGGGGGAGGACGTAGCCAGGATGTTAAGCGGATGCTCCACGTAAGCCTAGCGGATGGAAGCAGATGGCACATCCGCAGGGCTTCCGGGAGCACAGCGAAGCGCGAACGCGCAGTGGAAGGAGCAGATGCAGAGCGATGCCGGCAGATGAAGTGGATACAGAGTGGAAGCCTAGCGGATGCCTAGCAGATGCAGAGCGTTCACTGCGCATGCGGGGAAAATGCATTGCGTAAGCCCCGCGGATATAAAGGGAAGCAGCTCGCAAGCAGCTCACCATTCAGAGGAAAGACTGCTGCCAGACACAGCTCCAGCCAGCCAGCCAGCCAGCCAACAACCATGGGGAAGAAGAGAATCTGCTGCCAGCCCTGGCAAGAGGGACAGGGTCACCATCCCACCCCCTGGCCCTGACTCTGCTTCTGCTGGGGCTTCTGCTCGCTGCTCCTGGTGCTGGTGTTCTGCTGGTGCTTACTCTGCTGGTGCTGCTCCTGGTGCTGGTGCTGGTGCTTTGCTGGTGCTTATCCTGGTGGCTGCTGGTGCTGTGCTTCTGCTGGTGCTGCTCCTGGTGCTGGTGCTTTGCTGGCGCTTACTCTGCTGGCACTGTCCTGGTGCTGGTGCTTCTGCTGTGCTTACTGCTGGCATTGCTCCTGGTCCTGCTGGTCTGCTGGTGCTCTCGGTCTGCTGGTGCTGCTGGTGCTCCTGGTCCTGCTGGTGCTCTGGTCCTCCTGGTGCTGCTGGTGCTTACTCTGCTGCTGCTGATCCTGGTCCTGCTGGCGCTGCTGGTGCTTACTCTCTGCTGCTGATCCTGGTCCTGCTGGTGCTGCTGGTCCTGCTTTTGCTGCTACTGTGGTTGTTGCTGCTACTGTGGTGGTGGTGTGGTGGAGCAGCCCAACAACCTCCAAGCCCCTCTGATGAGGGCCAGATGGCCCTGCCAGAGGGAGGAAGAGGCATACGCGTGAACGAGAATGGGAGAGGAGCAATACTCCATGAAGAGGAACATGAGGATGAGGTGCTGGAATGGCTGAGGGAGAATGAGTATCTTTGGTGGAAGGGACACAGGCTCTGTCAAGACACCAAAAGGAAGCAGGGTCTTGGAGAGAGAAGGCGGAGAGCCTGGCTACACTTCGGAGGTGCTCCTTGGCTGGTGGAAGCACATGCACACCTAGTACGGGAAGCTGCACCTCAAGAAATCTGGCCAGGCCACTGTCAAGCTGAGGGACTGAGAGACCTATGTGATGGCCAAGTGCAGCTTCTTGGAGGGTGAGATCCACCACCGAGGAGCAGCCCCTCTGACAACCCTCTCTCTCAGGCAGCCTGCAGAGAGCCAGTCCTCTTCTGGCCAAGAGTCAGCTCCTGTGTCCAGGTAGTCCACCGCAGGTATCTTGTGGAGCGTGCCACGATGGAGACCCCCCCGACAGCTGCACTCCCTGTGGCAGAGCGCATGGAGGACCCCTGACGCAGTGGGAGCAAGGAGAGGGCACTTCCACCAGAGACAACCCACATCCACCCCAGCTCCACCTCCAAAGAAAGCAGGCAGAGAGGCAGACCGGAGGGGCAGAGCCACAACTGTCCTGCAAGAGATCAGGGACACCATCAGAAGCAGCGTAGATCTCCTCTCTCAGCTGGTACACACCGACATCCCATGCTCCAACCGCAAGCCCTTCCTCACCTACGTCAACCAGACCTCATGGACATGTCTAATCACAGTACAAGGTAATAAAGGACAGGATCACCGGTCTTCTTCACAACCCTCCAGACCAGCTAAACCTGCTCCCACCCAGTCCAGGTCTGCTCCTCCACCCCAGGTGATGTCACTGCCCTTCCAAGGCTTTCCAGAGCCCTCACCTACAAGGCTACAGCTACCAGGAGCTCCAGCAGCACAGGCAGCCCTTCCCAATCCAGGCACAGGTACATCGAACGCCACCGGTGCCACCAAATGCCCACTGATGCCACTGGATGCACCGATGCCACAGATGCCACCCACGCACAGATGCCACCCACGCTCACCTCGCTCACATGCAGACCAGACAGTCCACTACACTCCTCCTTCCTCCACCCCGCAGCCAAGCCGGCCTCAAAACATCTGTCATCTGTATTAGGGCTGACACCCCATGTCCTGAAGGAAGGGGCTCTCAACATCACAGGACTGAGCCAGCTCTCTGAGAGCTTTCTCCACACACCATCCCCTGTTGTCCTCTCGGGGCCAGGCACCCAATGGCGCCTCAGACCAGCACTCCAGCAGCAGCCACCTCCACAGCACCTGGACCCTTCACCCTGAGACTATGGGAAAGCCTCAGGCTGACTGAGAAGAGTGCCAGAGACTGGGTGGCTACTGTTGATTTTATCTTTGCTTGGGACACTTGGGTCATTTTTCTTTTACAGCTTGTTATTAATAAAGATTATCTTTGCTTCACACACTTACTTCATTTATTTTATTAAATAAAGTCTTGGTGGAAACTTTTAGAAATTGTTTAAGCCTTTGGATGCTTGTGGGATGGGTAAGGATAGCAGTGGAATAGGCAGGGATACCTTTGGGATGGGTAATAGCTGTGGGATGGGCAGGGATACCTTGGGATAGGTAATAGCTGTGGATAGATAAACCTCCAGTGCAAGCATAGTGGGACTGTATGGTCCACCCTCACAGGTGCCACACCTTTGGCCCTTTATTATCAATAACAATGTAATCATTCATCCACACATTTCAACATAAACACAACTCTTTATTAAATGCCCTGTTCATTGCAGGGCCACTCAACATACATGGCACAATCTCATCCATGTGATGAGATAGGTTGAAGGAAGCATCCATTAAGCATCTATCATCCTGTCTTGCCACTCCACTGCTCCAGCTGGGGAGTTGCACCAATGTTTCAGGAGGTTGCGCTGCTTCTTTCCTTCACGTGAAGCCACAGTGGCTATCAGGTTTCTCCCTTGCTCCATTCCCAGGCTCCATGTCCCCATTGCTTTGTTGGAGGTCCACGAGCCTGTTTGCAAGACTGGGTAGCGGGTGCCATGAGATTGTGCAGGATGCAGCAATTCCACGATCCTCCTGACGGTCTCTGGGCGATGCAGCATGGTGGTGAGAAGTACCTGGAACCTGTTGGCCAGGATGCCAAGGCGTTCTCCACCACACGCCTTGCCCTGGACAGCCTGGAGTTGAAGATCTCTCTTCACGGGTGAGCATCTGGAAGTGTAGGGCTTCATGAGGTAGGTTGTGAGGGAGAAGGCGTCACCCCCATGATGAAGTAGGGCACATCTTGTGTGTCGTTGGGCAGGGGTTCTGGATCTGGGAACCCACGATGAGGTTGCGTTCCAGCCCTCCTTGAGGTGACTGGCGTTGTATACCTGGGCATCTGAAGATGAGCCGTTGCCTGAAGCATTGATGTACATGAACTTGTAGTCAGCATCGACCATGGCGAAGAGGATGATGCTGAAGAAGCTCTTGTAGTTGTGATAAGTGGACCCTGACTTGGCTGGAGCTTTGCAGGCCACGTGCTTGCCATCTATGGCTCCAACGGTGTGGGGAAGTTCCACTTCTGATACCACTGCTCTGCAACTTTCTTCCAGCCTTCTTCAGTGGAGGGCACTGGAGAAGCTCCTCCAGGTATTCTTCGATGATGGCATGCACCACTTCTCTGACCACAATGCTGATGGTGTTGTTTGGCACCCTCCAGCCGTACTGCATGCTCCTATACGTGGTCCCTGAGGCCAGGCGGCGCAGAGTCAGTGCCACCTTGAGTCCAGGGTCCAGACTGGGCCGGAAGTTAGTGCTCTGCTTGGTCAACCTGGGTCTCAGCCGCTCCACAACTTCGTCAAACATGGCTGGCGGCATCCTCATGAAGTTCTGGAATGCACGAGGGTCTTCGTTCCTCAGCTCCACCATCAGCTTGTTTATACAGTCCGTACTCCGCTCTTCTCCCGATCCATCTTCAGACCCAGACACTTCTTGGCCGCCTCCTTTTCTTCCGTAAGAACAGTTGAAAGAGCCTGTAGATGGCTTCACACTGTTGTAGAACGATGGTGACCAAAAGGAGTGTGTGACGATCCATGGTGGAGATGACTGGATGCTGTGGAAGAGCAAGAGCCAGATGAGGGCTGAAGAGGTCTGCACAGCAGGCGCTGCTGGACTGAAAGTGAGATCTAGGTGAGTTCCTCCCCCTTTTTATGGGAAATATTGGTTTTTCGCTAGATGTCCTTTTGCATCCTCTAGACATCCTGCAGACATCCTAAATATCCGAGATACATCCCCTATACAAACGTTTTTTCCATTTAATGCTTTGTATGCAAGCTGCATCCGCTTTCATCTCCCCTTTTTATGGAAATATAGGTTTTCCGCTAGATGTCCTTTTGCATCCTCTTGACATCCTGCAGACATCCTAAATATCCAAGATACGTCCCCTATACGAACGTTTTTTCCATTTTAATGCTTTGTATGCGAGCTGCATCCGCTTTCTCCGTCCATGCTACTAACACTGCGTGTCCATTCCCGGTCCGTTTCACTTCCTCCCTGTGTCTGTTTTCCGCTGGAGCAGATTTGAGTTGTGCAGATTGCAGCGGATGCCTAGCGGATATAGCGGACGTGTAACGGATGATGACGGATCTAGAACTGATGTTCCCCATATGCGTTGCGGATGTAGAACGGATGCATTAGATACATTTTCCGCTCAAAAGGTTTTGTGAAGCTCAAAACTTTTTGAGCAGATGAAATGTCAGTAGACGGATGCTGGACGGATAGAGAGGATGAAAAACGGACGCAGTGAGTACAGAACGGAAGCATCACGTTAACCAATGGATGGCAAGTGTTCCTCTCCGTTTTACATCCTCTTTCCATCCGTTGGTGCTGTGTGACAGGGGCTTTAAGTTCAATCTCTTACATCTCATAACTGTACCATGAACCATGACACACTTTCTAAATGAGGAAAATCACTAAGGAGAATCACAACAGGCATTATTATTATTTCATTGCATTGTATGTTAACTGATAAACTTTAAGTGTTTTAATTATTGCCTTTTAAATTTGCATTATACTGTATTCTTATTTATTAGACACATTGCTGACTTACTGCCAAAAACAAATAGTTGTTATAATAAAAACTGGAATGTGTGTATAAATAACGTGTTGAGAGCCATCCAGAGATTGATGGATATATAAGTTTTAAATAAAGAAATAAATTTGAAAATTTGAGGCCATAGTATTTTCAAAAAATGCATATGATTTACAACATAATGTGTACCATCAGACACCTCCAACATTGTTTAAATACCAAACATGACAAAATCTTACCTTCTATGAAAATCCAGTTATGTTTGTGTTAACCTATTATAAAACATTTGGAAATGCATGCATTAGTTTTCATCAATGTTATTTTCTCTTTATTTTGTTTTTGGTGTCAACTTTCTATATGCATAGGAAATAAATGATATATTCAGCTTTGTCCCATGGTTAGTGTTCTTCACTAGTTATGCTGAATTTAGATGAATCCAGGGCCATGAGCACAAGAAAAGCTGTGCTCATCTCAACTTCATTAGCAGTTTGAACAAATTAGTGTGGCAAAAAGAAAAAAAAATAGAGTTAGCTCAGCACCCATCTGAAATCTCTTGGAGTGTTCAGTGTTTTGAGACTAATGTGAACATAATTACTGTCATGCTTTTAACAAAACTCTTTCATCTCTCAGACAGACACATTCTTTTGGTCATTAATCTCTAAGATTGAAGACAGCAGATATTCCGAAGATGCAGCCTTCACACTTGAGTACCAATCTGAAGTGTGCATTATGAGGGCTGGCTTGGGAAGGGCAAAGCAAATTTGCTGCATCAATTGCTGCAAGCTTATTCAGCTCATATTCTAAATTTTTATGTATGTTCTGAGATTCCTACCCTGCCCGGTTGTCCCAGCCATGAAGATCTTTTAGGATTCAGGTGAATATAGACCTTCTCCTTTCAGCAACATATCACAGTTGTGTAGCTTTAGGGGGCGGGAAAAACTAAGAACAAAGGACATTGTCTGAAGTAGAATGTAATCATTCATCTGTCTAGCTCAATATTGTCTATGCCAGGGCTGTCAAACTCGCAGTCCACAGGCCAGATGTTTCACACTCTGGTCATGCCCACACTTGGTTAGCAAAGGGAAAAAAGTCACAATATGTCATGTGACAATGACATAATGACACAAGTTTGACATCCCTGGTTTATACTATACTACTATAGTGAGTAGGTTCTTGAATTTAGACATAGCTTTTTCACCTAGAGAAAAGGACTTATTTGAACTTTCTGCAAGCAAAAACCTATGCTTTTTAAGGCATTACCCAATATATTTCACATGAATGTATTTTTCAGTACAATCAAATGGTATCCATCCGTTGTCTATAGAAAATATTCTACAGCTGGGATGCTACCACTAAAACAAACAAACTGTCTTTCTTAGCAATGACATTCAGAACAGGTTTATGTCACTGAGTGATTTTTCCCATATAGTACAATGTCCCTGCCTTCAATAGGAGACAGAAATACTAGTTTATGTACATGTCTGTTTTTTTATAAGATACTGCATTCACAATTTTAGCTGGCTTCAACTCCTGCAATTTTGGAAAAACCAAACACTAATTCTTAGTATTTGTATTCTTAGTATTCTTAGAAACTATTTATTTTTTGATCTTAAACAACCTTACTGCAATAATTTGGTGTTTCTGTGGTAACTGTATTGGTGTCAGTTCTCAAAATGGAGGGGGTCCATTCCAGAATTGTAAGACACAACTCAATTAAGATAGTTTGTGTGAGAGAAAGGTGAAGACAGTCCTTCCTTAACAGTTCTCTGAATACAGTTCTCTGTATAGATAGTAGAGTGCTTTGGTTTATTGTTCTGTGGAACAATAAACAAGTCTACTTAGAAGAATCATCACATGATTTTCTTGGTTTGGGGCGCATGACATTACCAATATTTGTGTTTCTCCTAAAACTCCATTATAGTGTCCACATTCTGAAGAGGTTAGATTAGCATTCATTGCTAAGCAGATATTCTACTTTTAATTTAAATGTTTTGTGAGATTTTGTAGGAGATGAGCAGGCTGAGCTAGAAAGCGGAGTTACATGTTATCAGTTTGGAATCATTGTGCAGCCACAAGTGTCCAAGGTCCAACACCTATGAATTTTGTTGACCCTAATCTGGCGCCAATTTAGCTTGTGACTTCTAGTTGGCCAGGTTCTTGTGTATAGGTAGCAATAATAAACTGTTCAGTGCTTTGAACTCAATGAGTGTTCCTGGTTTTTAGAGCCTGACAGATTTATAATGGGTAGTTTAACAGTTGACAATATCTTTACTGCAGCCATCTATATCTGTTATCCATAGTTATTCTCTTATTTGTTCGTTATCTCCAGGTTATACTGATTAGAAATTCATATATTATCATATAACATATCAATTATTGACTTTTATATTGAGTGTTCATATTTGTAGGCCTCCTTGAGTCACTGTGAGTCAGCCATATAAATGTTCCTTATAAATAAATAAAAGTGGGATGTCATCCCTTTATTTTGAGAATGTTCCTTTCAACACATCTAGGCAATTTCTGCTTTAATTCTCTTGAAATCCATTGGTGGGACAGAATGAGAAAATCACTTCTCTTGTCTTTCTCTGATTTCTCTTTATATGTGCCAAACCCTTGTTCTGTTACTGACTGATTAACTGAGTAAAGAGCAAACTAAAAACTTGGAGTTGTAAATCAGAAAAGTAATCTCCCTCTTCCCTCATCTCTTTTTCATCCCCACCTTCCTGCCCATTGAGACCTCAGGCAGCTCCTAGATCACACCAGAAAATCACCCTTGGAGTAATATCCCTCATAGGCAATAAAATTTAACAGAGGCTGATTGCTTGGAATTGAGAGTGCCAGTCCAAAATATGGATAAACAATTGCAGAAATCTAACAAGCTAATTTATTTATTTATTGGAGAAGATAGCTTTGTTCTCCATGCCCTCAGCTAGATCTCAGCACAGGTTTTCCCTGTGTTTTTTATTTTTATTATTATTTCTTAGTTTGTTAAATGGAATTTTAAATAATTTTTTGACACAGCAGAAAGAAGGGCACTGCAGGGGGAGAGATCCAAATATGCCTTCCGTTCTGCATTTTCTTTGTGATAGACATATTGTCAGGCCAAGAGGTGCTCTTCACAGGAGCCTTGGGGTTCATCCACTGACAGTAGAAAAGAGGGGGGTTTTTTGATAATGAAAGGCTTCCAGTCATACAGTCATAACAGTTTTGACATTTTGGTCAAGGAGAAAATGCTGTCTGGCATTGTCTGTGGTTGACAGAACTAGCTGACTGACAACATGAAGGTGAGTGATTGCTTCATTCCTTATTTCTAATACTGGCAGGCAGTCTGCACATGAAAAATACTTTTTGGCTCGTTTTGTTTGCTTGTTTTTAAATTAGATACTTTTTTTCATTTTTCAGCAATAATCCTCATAATATGAATGTGAAATAAAATACCCATTGAGTCTTTATTACCTCGAGCTATCCCCTGTAATCTAAATAACGTGCAACAGTTGATAAATATTGGTAGTTTAAGGCCTCAGAAAACCAGCAGTAGTAACTGCTGGAAATATTTCTAGCCACAAAGTTGTTTTTTGAAAATTTACCATATTTAGAAACTTACAAATTTGGCAGTGGAAACTCCCAACAGTATTCTTGGTCTCTCACCCACTCCTGTGCCATAGCTGATTTGGGAGCTTAAAATTATAAAAGTAGAATGCATAAGGCTTTTAGGCTACTTCAGTTCCTCTGTTCAAAAATCACATTGGCCCCATATTCTCTTTGTCTTCACCATCTCTTTCATTTAGCTGAACTATAGAAGCAATTCATTAATCAGAGATTAAACACTGCAGTGTGTTTTTTTTTAATTAACCAACCTGTTATTCAATGCAGTAGCAATAATCAAAATTATTTATATTCATGTTCTGATTTCATCAATCTGTTTAAAATGATCAAAAGGAAGAAAGGAGATTTGCTATTTTAAACGAGTCAAAATAAAGCCTAGATTGAGACAATTCTTTTTATCTACTTCAAAACTGATAATCATTGCTGAGATTAACTGGAAAATAGATTTTACAAAAGAGAACATGTCATCTTCTGCAGATTGTCTTAACCACTAAGTCGGGAAGACTTACATTTGCATTAACATATTTATCAAATCTTCATCTTTTTATACATATACATACATACATATATATATATAAAACACACACACATATATAAGAAATGAAATATATTGAAATAATTTTAACAAAATAAAAGCAATACTGATATTAAAAGAGAAATCAAGAAAATAAATAAAAATAAGGAAGATTTGTGAATATGAAGAAAGAAAATAGAGAATGCAATAAAAAAAGACAGAAAATATTATTAAAAAGTGTCTTTTGACCTTTTTGATAGTGGTTATAAATGCATTTATATTTTACCTTCTCTCTCTAAGGTTACATCATACTTTCTTTCTATTTTTAGCTACCCTTGCTAATGGTCAAACCTATATATCACAAGTTCATTTTCTTTCTTCTTTTAGCAAATGTCATTTTGCTAAAGACATTTTCATTCACTAATAAATGAAACAGTTGATCTTTCTCTGAGCCAATAAATTAATTTTATCACTTCTGCTATTTCTGTCCCTTTCATCAACTGTTCCTTCATTGTGAGTATAACAGAATATTTCCATTTTTGTGCATATGGGATGAATGACATCACAAGCTAACATATAAACCATACTAAAAACAATAATATAAAAGTAAAATAATATGTATAGTATCCATAATCTTTCATCAATATTATCCTGCCTGATCTCTTATATTACCACTATCAAAAATTAAAAAGCTCCCTAATTATAAACTGAAAAGTAACAGAATCATGAAAGGCTGTCCCAAGGTTCTCTCGGGCACATCTTGTACTAAACAAAATCAAGGTAGGGTTATTTTGAGTTCCTTTCTCATCCTTTTCCTTAGAACTGATTAATCTCTTCTTCCTTTGTGAGGACTATTAATCAGTGGAACAATTATCTTCAGAAGTTGTGGGTGCTTCATCACGGGAGATTTTTTAGAAGAGACTAGATCAGTGATGGCTAACCTTTTCTTCAATCTGTGCCAAAAGTGTACGTGTGACCCCCTGAAACCAGCTGCGCATGCATATGCAACCCCCCCATAAGCCTCTGAGCATGTGCATGTGACCCCTCACACTGCACGCCTCTGCATGCATGATCCCCTGTGCCATGCACCTCTGCGCATGTGCACATGACTCCCCTGCATGCATCCTGCCCCCCTGTGCATGCACACACATTTTCCATACGCGCATCTCCCCCACGCATGGATGGCAGATACACGACAATCAGCTGGTTGGGGGGGCATGCACATGCGCAGTGAGGCTATTCCAGGTGACCTCTCACATGCCAGCAGAAATGGCTCTGTGTGCCACTTCCGGCACTCATGCCATAGGTTCGCCATCATGGGACTAGATAGTCACTTGTCTGAAAGGTTTCCTGCTTGAGCAAGGGGCTGGACTGAAAGATCTCTAGGGTCCCTTCCAGATCTTTTCTGATTGATAATCTCTCATCTCACCCCCTTATTATTAGTTCTCTCCTTTCTTCACTAAAATCAATCATTTTTATTTTGCTCCATTGAAATGTGTGCCTTATTCTGATTCTACTTGTTATCTTTTATTTCTTTTTGTCTGTTTTATGTTGCTGGTCGTTGACCAAATAAATATTACTTACTTGTTGAAATGATTTTTGAACTGTTCATTGGTACAGGTTATATTTACATTTAAATTGTGTCATTAGCAAGGAACTTTACATACATGTTTGTAACTTGCCCTGATAATTGTCAGCTGAAAGATAAACTGAAATTATGAGAGAGTTTATCAATAGATTGGTATTATTTAGAGATGTTTGGGAGAAAAAAGTTTTTAAGTGAACTGACCTAATTTGCATTCTCCTATTCCTTACTGCTAAGCAGTTGAATAGATCAGAAGAGAATAGCAGTTTCTGGCCCCCCACAAAATTGTATTCCAAAATGTGTATATAAAGGAGCCCTTCAGGAAGAAAAGATAACATTTTTCTTGCAAAAATAAAGTTGAGATTTGCTTGACTATGTAAAAATTATATATAAGAAGATATATAACATGGAAATACATCAAGCCTACATTATGCCACCCAGTTAGTTTGTGTGCAGACTTTGCCGCTTGAGGTCTTCTGCAACAATGTAAATAACTTTGTAATATTCCAAGATTAAAAAAACATTTCCAATGTTATTATGAGCTGAGAAAAAGATTTTTGAAACAAACTTTCCATCTTATTAACATTTAAGAACTGATTATTTTTTCCTTAAGAAACTCCAGATACAATTATATATACCACTTAATTGTGACTTCTCTCCTACTCCTTTCCTTTTCCCCTTCCCTCCCCTCTCTTCTCCTTGTGTTGAGATGGAGATGATAGGGAGAGTGGGAGGGAGGGAGGGGGAGAGAGAGAATAAGTGGAAAATATGAATATCCAAAGGTTTAGTATCTCTTGAACTTCTGATCTATGCTATATTTTCTCAGAGACAAATTGTTCTTTTTGAAATTATCAATTTGTTTTCTAGTGGGGTAAATGCTGATACAAAGGAAAAGAGGTTAGGCTCACCCAAGTTCTCACCCAAGTTCTCCTATCCAGAGTTTACTTACTGATACCCTTCATATCTTTTGTGTCACAGGAACAGTTGTGCCTAGTTTTTAAAATTTCTTCAATTTACAGTGCCATATGGGGCCACGTCATTGGTCAATTACAAATTCTTTTTCTATCTAAATTAAATGATTTGTTAATTTGGGTGAGTGATTGCTGCCTGGCTGGGGAGCTTTGTCTGTGATGGTGAACAGCTTGCATCCTCTCAGAAACATATAGTGATTTGGTGCTACTGGATACTTTCTGGGGTTGTTTTCAATTTAGATGTGAATTGAATGAGAAGAAAAATGTTTCTCTTGGCAGTCTGATAGGCACTTGCTTTTCTGACAGATGTTAGAGTTTATTATTCCACTGGGGCAGTGTTTTGTAGTTCAAAATTGCTAATTATATCAAAAGCTGAGCTATGAATGAAGAGTGGGGATGGGTTTGTTGCCAGATAGTGTTTCTTATCTGTTTGTTTTTCTCCAGTGTTTGCTGCACATGTGGCCTCTGCTTGCTTGTATACACAAGAATATTTTGGCTAATTCATACTTGAGTGCTTAGAACACTCTTTCCTTCTGTTTGATGGGAGATTCCAGAGCTGTTAATAGCTATTGTCTTAGCAGGGTTTTTCCCAAAATGATATTTTTTATCTATATTATTTTTTATTTATAAACAAAATGATCCATAGTTCACCAAGACTAAGTGAACTATCTTCAAACAGACTTTTCAAAAATGTTTTGGAAACTCTGACTCTCCTCAGCCTTCTCCTACATTGCCAATGGTTGGGGACAAAGTCATTGAAGACAAAGTCATTGAAGGCACAAAGATTAGGGAACCCTTTTCTAAAATAGTTTACTGCATAATTCACCAGCTCAAGCCTCCTAACATTCCTCAGCTTGAATAAACAAGGGTTACTAAAAATTCCTCGTGCAGAGTTTTGTCTCTTTCATTGTACTGTGTACCTTCGAGCCATCCACATTTCTTCAGATAAAACAGGTCAGTATGCCTCTTTCTCCCCTCGGTATCAGGGATACAATCTGATTTGCTTTTATGTCAGTATGGCAAAATACTTCAGTGTTATGCTTGAAACTAAGATTAAGGCACATTATCTTGAAGCACAAATTGGTTTATTGCTAGTGCTGAAGGCAAAAACAGGCCTAAAGAGGAAAGGGGTTACAGTCCCTGTATAATGTAATTGTACAATTACAATATGCATGTGATTAGATAGAGCAACTAGATGTTTCATGGCACATAATACATCATATGCCAAGTAAAGTCAGTGAAGCCATTAGGATATAACTATGAGGCAATGGGGCAGGACTACAGTGATAATTGGGTTTTGAAAGAACAAAGGCAGTTATTCCACATAGTTTCTTTTTAGGGAGTTACTTTCTTTTGCCTTCCCAGTATCTTTTCCTAGCTTTTTCAGCTTTCTTTGACCTTCTGAACATTTTATGGCTAAGCTGACAAGGTACCATTTTTAGAAGAAAAGGGTTCTAATAATGGGTTAGTTGTCCAATTTGACAATCAAGCTCTGGGAAGGTGGATTAGGGGTTTTGACATGGTCCTGCAAAATGTTCCCACTTCAGCACCACCTTCCAATAATCTTTCTCCTTTTGTTTCCCTCTAGAGCAGGCATGGGAAATTAAGGGGCCACATGAGAAACTGGGACTGTTGTGGAGGGCTGAACCAATAGGGTTGTGAAGGTGTAAGGCAGGGGTATCAAATTGGATTTCTTTGAGGGCTTGATCAGCATTGTAGCTTTTCTCTGTGGGTTGGCAGGGGGGGAATGGGGGTGGGGAGTGAGGGGAGAAANTTTGAGGGCTTGATCAGCATTGTAGCTTTTCTCTGTGGGTTGGCAGGGGGGGAATGGGGGTGGGGAGTGAGGGGAGAAATGGGAGGGACACCCCCTGCAGCACTCTGCTGGCCAATATGGGACATAGGGGGGCGCATGCACCCCTCACACCCTGTTTTTGGCCTGGACAGCTTCCTGCAGCATTTTGCTGACCAAAATGGGACATGGGGGCATCTATGACCCTTCACGCCTCATTTTCAGCCTCCTGCAGCACTTTCCTGGGTTGCACTGCTAGAGGCTGGAGAGGTAAAAAATGGGGCCTGGGGGAGCACATGGCCCGTTTTGGCCAGCAGAGGCACCATGTGCTGGTCCTTTGATATTTGCAGACCTGCCCTGCAGGCCACATTTAAGCACCTTGTGGGCCGGATCCAGCCCTCGGGACTGGAGTTTGACACCCCTGGTGTCATGTAAGGGCATGCACACATGCTCACATATAAATTGAAGAAAAAAGTAGTGGTCACCTTCAAAATAAAACCAATCCATGTGGGTCAGACCGAGACAACCAAATGGCCAGATGTGGCCCAAGGGCAATAATATGCCCAGGTCTGATCTAGAGAATGATACTAGGGAATGATTAAAATAGATAGTGTGGTAAATACTTGATAAATTTATCTGCTTCAACCCTCAAGATAATTCAGATGTGAGTTAGGGGGAACACATTTATGATTGAAAAAGAAAGCACATGTATGTGAATGTGCGTGAATGATGTACAGGTTGAATATATGTAGCAGTTTGGGTTTAGGCAAAGTATATATGTTAATCTTCCTGCTGCTACAGTAGCTTATAGGAGTTTTTATTTGGGAATGGTCACATTTCTTCCTTAGAATATGGAAAATCCTCTGTCAGCATAGAAAAACATTCTTTTCTTTTTTCATAAATAGAATCTATTTTTCCATAATAGAATCTATTTCAGTTTCACTGCCTCTACAATTCATTGTGTTTCCTTCTGTGATCTCTTAGACAAGATGCTATGATGGGACTCAAATTACGGTAAGTGGTGAGTTGTATATACCTATTCCTACTTGATGGCTGAAATCAAACTTTAAGAACTTCTGACTGAATCGGTGCCAGTGATTAAATTTCAAAATTCTTTTGTAGAATAAAGCAGTGAATAAAGCAGTAAAATGTGGACTCTAAGCCCTTATGGCAGAGTAAAAAGAACATAGGTTTTCTGCCTTTTTTATAGTTGTAGTGAAAGCTTTCACCTCTGCACATCTTGTTATCTTTTATTTATATAAGAGCCATGGTGGCGCAATGGTTAGAATGCAGAACTGCAGGCTACTTCTGCTATCTGCCGACTGTCTGCAATTTTGCATTTTGAATCTCACCAGGCTCAAGTCTTCCATCCTTCCGAGGTGGGTAAAATAAGGACTCAGATTGTTGGGGGCAATATGCTAACTGAGAAAATGGCAACTGCTTCTGGTATCTTGTGATGTGGTCCAGGCTCCAGTGCAACCCTAAGTCAAGGATACTTGTATGCAATATGAAATTATCTTACAAAATATTAGTGTTGCTTACATGCTTTATGTATGAGAGTTTTATACAATAATACTTGACTCCTGCAATAGGGGAGGTAGACCTGTTGGCAGGTAGGCTAAGCCACTTGACTCTTTTTTTCTATCCAAATTATATTCCGTATATGGGCAATCTATATTTTGAATTGTATTTTGAACTTTATCCATCATAATGCTTAATCTATTTGCCTGTCAATCTCTCCAGGGCTAATTTGATTCAGGCTAGCTTGTACATAATAAAATACTATGGACTAATTCACATATAACACTGAAGTAGGAGGGTTTTTTCAATCAAGATTTACTGGAAAGGTTATACAATTTCATAATAGAGGTGCTTTGGGTATTCAATATAAACACATATTAATGTGAAATCCAGTCTTTACTGTATGGATGAGTTAAAAGATCTCCATTTGGAACCAAAGAGAACTTCTTGTCTGAGATTTATTTTTTCACAAGTTTTTGTAGTGATGCTGAGACCAGCAGGATAGGATGCTGAAAGTCTCAAAGTTCCTTTCCCAGAATTCTTCCAGGTCTTTATCCCTTGCATGGTATGCAGTTCCTGATGTCATCAGCTATCTTCTAAGGGCATGCCATCTGGTGCCCTCCCCCCAACCTTGGCTTTCAAAAGAAATGGAGGCTATGCCATCTCATGCTCCCTTTTGGGTAATTAAAAGGTTAAAATGTAAACGTTGAAGTAATTTCTATATTGCTGTCTCCTGGCTGTTTAGTATAAAGACATGATTATTAGAAGATTCAGTCCTTCTTTCCCCCTTGGGAGATAGACTAAGCTCATGGGAGATAAACAAAATCAATCTTTATCTTTTTAAAAGAGAAAAGTCTTTTTTTTAAAAAAAAAACCTTTTAACTGTAAGTATAAGTCCTATCTAGAGTACAGTCGCTTGCAAATTAGTTAAAGAAGAAAAATCAAAAGGAAAAAGTATTCTGTATAGTCCACAAATGAAGAGTTTGCTGCTCAAAATGTCTGAAAAGATTTGGGGACTCTTGAGAATGGAGTTCAGATTATTGCAAAAGTTTTTTAAAAAATCTATATTTCACAAACACAGCCTGAAATACAAATCAAAGTGAAAATTTAACACCAAATTTAACACCATTCCATAAAAATTTAACCTTCTTTTGTTGTTGTTTTAAGTTTTTCTATATCCATTAAATGAATGGGCTGGGATGATCTACTTGACTATAAGTTTATGTATGTGACAAAGAGCCATCTTTCATTCCCGAAGATGCCAAATATCACTTTCAGTTAGAAACATTTATACAATCAGCTGATATTTAGGGAAGTTAATCTTTCAAAGTATGTATTTGGGAAGTTCTATAAAAGTTAATATTTATCTATGAACGTTGAATCAGATACTAAGTTGAAAAATGTATACTTCTGCAACACACTTAAGTTGTATAGAAAAACATACATTAAGATGGATTCTTTCAACTTTTGTGGAATAGCAACTGGAGGTTTTTATTATTGATTTGTAGAGAAGTTAGGACAGCATAAAGTGAGAACATGCACAACACTAATATTAATGAAAGCTGCGCTAACCACTCCTCTGTTGAAAAGTTGTAACACAACTGGTGTCCCATTATTAAGAATTCTTTCTTTCTTTCTAATATATACAACCTTCCTTTGTTGAGTATAGAGAACACATGATAGTATGCTTCCTTTTTTCAGATTAAGTTAAATTTTTGGCTCTGTCACAGGAGCTTCTTGTGAGTTTGTAGGAATCAATGAAAGGCACAATGCAAAATAAGCTTTTTTGGGTCTTTTTGAAAATCTTATTAAGAAACCAAATAAAAGTGAACAAGCTACTTATAATTTACCACATTCTTTAGCAGTGAGGATTATTTACTACAGAGATGGCAAGGTCATCTCTGTTCCCCTTACCTCTTCAGTCTATAGATTAAAAATGCATTGCAAATAACATTTTCTTTTCAATACTCAAGGTTGCAGTCTAACATTGGTCTAACTGCATATATTTCATGCTATAATGTTGAACTAATGAACACATGAATGTTTCTAATTATTCTACTAAGTTTCTACAAGGACAAAGAGGGACTGCATCTATAGCTGTTATTTTCTTTCAGACTGACAAGAGGCTTCCTTCTACAGATAAAACCTCTTATTTTCTGGATATCTCCAATCTTTGAGACATCTTCAGTAAAGAGCAGACAAGGTCCCAAGGTGCATCCTTCTTTTTGACTTTGGCACATTTTTTCTCATCATGCCTCCCCTGTTCTGATGTCTTTTAGCATCTCAGGAACAATAACAAATCTTCAGCAGTGTAACACTGCCAGTACAATTTTGGGTTATATGTCAACATAGTTCTTTACTGAAACCAGTAAACATTTTCAACAGCTATTGCTGTCTACATCTTACTTAGACTGTATCAGCCATTATATTTTCCTTATCAGAGTTCTCCCAGTTCTTTGAAGAGTCATCTCTGATTTCTTAAGACTCCAGCTCTACTTCAACCTTCCTTTTCTTATAGAAACATTTTCCTATGGGCAATGAAGCCATATGTTCTACTCTACTTCTACTGGCCATATATACTCATGGATAAGCCCACCTGTGAATAAGTTCACCCTCAAATTTTTAACCAAATATCATAAAAAATGTACTACCACACATAAGTTGACTCTTAAAACTAGGTAGTACATTTTTTTTCATGGTAATTTGGTTAAAAATTTGAGGATTGGCTTATCCATGGATATATATATCTATATTATATATATATATATACATATTTATATATATCTATATATCTATATAGACTGTCAATCATTTGGAAGCCTGCACTCTCAAATAGAAAGATCTCCACACCACAAGCCAGGCAAACACCTGGGCACAAACAGACTCCCTCTGATGCTCCAGCTCAAAACACCCCCCCACCAGGCACCCAGATGAAACCTAGCTTCCTAATAGATAACAGCCGTCCTTTCACACGAAGCCAGCTGCACTGAAAGCCTCCAATACAGGAACAGAGGGTTGCCAGCCAATCAAAGCACAAAAACAGACAGAAGAAACCAGAAAACACCAATCAAACAAACTCCAAGTCCAATAAACACAGACCCAAGACTCCCAACCCAATCAGGATAGGCTAGCCTCAATTTAAAACCAACGGCTGTGAGACCCTGACCCACATCAAACTCCATGCAGAAGCCTGATGATGGCAGATGAGATTCTGCTGAAACGTTGCTACAAACTATAAAGCACTACAATGACGTGGGATAATACCCGAAGGAAAGATGAACAGCATACATGTAAGTACCCCGCGAAAACTTTAAAAAAAAAACATCTATATCTATCTATATATCTATATCTATATATCCTCTATCTCTATCTCTATCTATCTATCTATCTATCTATCTATCTATCTATCTATCTATCTATCTATCTATCTATCTATGCTGTTCAGCTTCCTTCAGGTATTATCCCACGTCATTGTAGTGCTTTTAAAGTTGTAGCAACGTTTCAGCAGAATTTCATCTGCCATCATCAGGCTTCTGTATTGAGTTTGTAATGTGGGTCAATGACGTGGATAATACCCGAAGGAAGCTGAACAGCACATATGTAAGTACCCGCGAAAACTTAAAAAAACGTGTGTGTGGTTGTGTGTGTGTGTGTTTTCTTAAGTTTTCGCGGGTACTTACATGTATGCTGTTCAACTTTGTTCGTCGAACAAGATACAGAAGCTTGATGATGGCAGATGAGATTCTGCCGAAACATTGCTACAACTTTAAAGCACAACTACAATGATGTGGGAAAATACCTGAAACAAAGCTGAACAGCATATATAGATAAAGATAATAGAGTCAGTTAATGTCAGTTCTCTGAGTAATGCACCCATTGAAAAGCAGAATTCCAAGCAGGTAGGTTCCTCAAAGAACATGCTTATTGGATATATCATATCGGCACAATTGGTGAAAATTAACTCTAAAGTTCCCGTAGTTTTCAACCAAATTAAAAAGAGTCAAAATCCCCCCTCCCAGGTGTCACTGGTCACATTATTCAATGAATATCAACTTGAGATTTTCAGAAGAGATTGGACTGCATTTGTCAGAAATGGTGTAGGGTCTCCTGCTTGACAGGGAGGTTGGACTAGATCAGCAATCGCCGACTGGTGGGCTATGAAAAAATTATGGTGGGCCCAGAGAAATCTCACCCCCAGAGCACCCCCCCAAAGCAATTAATCCAGGCTGCACAGAAACACAAGACTGCTCAGCCCACATGGCCCACAGGAACCCGCCCCACCCACTCACTCCTTACCCGGCAAACTTATCTGCTAAGTTGCTGTTTTTCCTTTTTCTAGCCATCATCTGTTCTGTTGTGATGGGAGATTTAGATTAGCTTGGAAGCAGGAAATGGTTGGATTTCTTGCTTTCTAGCTAAGCATAGCCGAACCTCCCTTAGGACTGAAGGTTTGTTTGCAATCAAATTCAGTGCAGACTCACGGCAAATAAATTTGAGAGACTGAGCTAGTCGATGGCAGATAGATAGATCACTGAATGATTCTGTGAGCAACACAGTCTGCCTGCTTTGCCTGATTTTGGGTAAAAGTTGATCTCTTTTTATAAAAAAATCAATATTTATATAAATATTTATAATATTTGCATACAAGCCATGTCCAGCCAGTCACATGACCACTAAGCCACACCCACAAATTAGGCCAGGCCCACAGAACCAGTCAGTGGTCCCTGGGATTTAAAATTATGAGTTTGGCGGTCGCTGAGGTCCAAAAGGTTGGCAACCCCTCGACTAGATGACGTACAAGGTCCCTTCCAACTCTGATTATCTGTTATCTGAAGATAGCTGGCATGCTTCTCTCCTCTTTCAACAGCCACCTGTTTCAGTGACCTTGGTTCCCACAGGAAAACTTTTTGTTTTGACAGCTGGGCTATTTACTTCCCCCTCTCTTTTCCCGCTCAGGCTTCATAGCAACTACGAGGCAGCACAAGATGGCTACATGCAGGTTCACTTCAGAGTAGACATTCACATCATTACCTGACTTCTTACCTGATTTCTTGCCCACATGAGCATAGTATCTGTCATATGTATAGAACAAACCTCTATCTAATGTCCCAACATGTTAATACGTGTGAAAGTGATATAAAACCACAATCACTTCTTAGGATATATTTGCACCCTTGAATGGTGAAGATGTATTAATGGATTTCCAAAAAATTGCAGACTACAGAAACTATTTGTGCTTCAGTTTGAGATGGAGACAACACAAGCTCATCCACAGCAGCCTGTGCCTGTGTTCAACAGTGAAGGGACACAGGGCAGAAAATATCTTGCAGAAAACATAGTTCCATAACACAATCCTTGCAGCAGTTCCAAGAAGGCTTCGTACCAAGGACACAAACAAACCTCCAAGTGGCCTCAATGGCTCTCTAAAAGGATGCAAATGACTAGCTGTCTGCAAGGAATATAAATCTTTCTATTCTCCACCATCCATCCAGAGCTGAAGAAGCTTCTTGGATGAGAAGTGAAACATCTTCAAAGAAAAAACAAGAAGTCAAGTTGCCTCTTAAAAAAGCATATTTGGGACAACCATGACCTGGGTAACTGAGAATCTCTAATGATGATATATTTACAACTTTTTGCTGAAATACAATATAAAAGCAGAACAAAGAAAAAGTTGCATGATAAAATGGATGCACTTTCTAAGAGGCAATCACAGTGGGCCAATGGAAAAAACTGTGAAAACCCAGAGCCACATGCAAATGAATGGGTGGATATTTATTCAATAAATTAATCAGTATAATGAATAAATTTAATCGAAGCTATAATTTCAGGAAAAATTTGTATAGATAGTAAATAATCGACAGCCAGGGTGGACAGATTTTGAGGGAAGAATGGCTGGCTGAAGATAGTTCCCATTAGCAGAGCTGATATTGTAGCTGAGAACAGAGAGCCAACAAGCAGTGGGCTTCTTCAAACTTCTCTGGACAAAGAGAAGATGCAAGATTGCCTTAACTGTGCTTCATACAGTTCCTTTTCATGAAGAGATTGCTAAACAGCAGTCTAGAAAGTGGGAGAACTGGGAACTGGGGAATTTGCCATATTTGCTCCAGCCACAATCAGAGTGTTCCAAAGATGTAAGGGCTCATGTAAGTGACTTTGAGAAAACGGGCAAAAGAGATGCTGAATGGAGGAGCAAGTGGCTTGAAAGGCACCCTCCCTAAGTTATGAGGCTGTAATGGTGATGGTAGAATTGTAGTCTTAGACTTACAAGACTCTGTTAATGTATTTCTATATTAAGGTAGAATTAGCTTACCTGGCTGTGTTTTGTGTCTGTTATACCTGGTAAGGCTGACAAAAAGACACAAAGTTTGCACTTCCTTTGCTGATCACTTTTTGGAAATTGTCTATTAACTTGTTTAAAGAAGCTAGATGCCTTCAAAATGAAAAGGCTAAAAACTGGGTCAGTACTTTCAATCCTTAACATAAGAAAATGAAACTTGTTTCTTTAAAAGCTTTGAAAATGTAAAATAAACAGCAGAAAACAAGACAAGGTTTTAACCACAGAAAATGGAAAAGAAAAACATATTTTATTGGATAAAACTGAGACTGATGTGAACATGGATTCCAAGTTTTAAAAAACTTGGATTATAAAGGTGATATAGAAAAAGATGCTATGGATCTGAAAAACATGCCAGAATATCAGTGTTAAAGAAAACAATGCCAAAAAAGGATTTAGAAACACTTTGTATCTCTATGATATCTTAATAATTAAAAAGGATATTCACATAATCAGAAGAGTGGCTTGGGATATGTTTATTATTTCTTGTAGTTTTTTGCTCATTAGGACTTAATGACATGTTTTCTTCAATTTGATTATTGATAAAGAATGAGCTTTGCCAGAGTATAGAAAAACAATGAATGTTATTGAATAAAACAGAAACTGGTCTGAATGTGGATTTGAAGTTTTAAAAATACTGGAAGTATGGGACCATCAGCAGAAATTCTGTAGAAGATCTAATGGGCTGGGTCAATTCTGATTGAAACAGGCAGTTCTCTAGATAGCTAGATGTCAAGCCATGGGAGGCTTCATAAAAATTAATTCAGAAAACCTATAGGTAGCCAGTGCAGATTCCACAAAATTGGTGCTACAAATTCCCAGTGCCAGGAACTTGCAACATTCTGGACGAGCTGCAATTTTTGAATAGTCTTTAAGGGAAACCCCATGCAATAGTCAATATAGGTGATGATGAAGCTTATTGTAGCCCTAACAGCATTTGAAATATGCGGAAACATTAGTTGTTATTGTACTCAAAATAATTGGATGTATGCTTGCAAATTTTTCTTCAGATCTGTGTCAAATCTGGACCAAACTTTTTTGTATTAGTTATCGTGCATATAGCACTGAATAGGAGACACAACATGCAGACAAAGCTTGTTATTTTAAAAAAGATTTGTCTAGAACAAAAAACCAAACAAATAGGCATGTCTATTTTATTTATTTGTTTAGGTGAAGCAGAGAGAAAGACGGGGGCTAGAGGTAGAATTGTGATTAGTATCCATGAAAATTGCTATCCCCCACCCCCCAAAAAAAATGAAGGAGGAACAAGGAAATATTCAGAGTAGAAGTCTTTGACCAGAGTATCCTTTTGTGGCTCTTCCTGCATCTTCCTTAAATAAACTGTGACATCAATTTTATTAAATAGGATATGTTCAAAAGAGAAAATTGCTTCCATTTTCTTCTTTTACTTTACTGCCATAGAAAATTGATCCCACATCAAATCCTTATTTCAAAGAGTACTAAAAACCCTCTCATTTTACAGTGACAGCTTCATGGAACTAACCCCCCCCACACACAAAACATGTAAAAGGATCATTTAAAAAACAGTTTTTTTCTTAAGCCCATGTCACACTGCACCAACGGATGGAAAGAGGATGTAAAACGGAGAGAAACACTTGCCATCTGTT
>BHFT01017140.1:0-10441 GCA_004320025.1 Laticauda laticaudata
ATACTTCCAATTTTACGCGGGAGAAAACCCAAATAACCAAAGATCCACATACAAATACCCACGAAAACCTCAGAAATATATATATATATACTATATTATACTATATTATAGTAAAAAAATAGTTATGAATATATGGATACATATAAGAAAATAAGAAAATAAATAAGATAAATAAAATAAGTAAATAAATAAATAAGAAAAATAAAAAGAAAACTAAAAAGGAACAAAAAGACAGGGATGGTAGGCATATTGGTGTGGTTATGCACACCCCCTACAGACCTCTTAGGAAAGCGATGACATCTCAGGAGCCTGTTTCAGCTGGAGTCTCCTCATTGCAGCACCTTTGCCATCACTGCTCTCTGAAAAATTTTCAGGATTTCTGTTTGCTTAAACATTATTTATTGCGTTTGTTTACTTTTGCCTGTACTCTATTTTAGAAAGATTTGCATTCTGGAAAGTAAAAAATAAATATATGTAATCAATAAATAAGTGAATTTGTACCAACATAGGTCTCATTATAAAATATAAGTTGCTGCAAGATTTCTTGGGATGGGCTGCCTTGGGAAGGTTTATGTCATTGCAAGCTGCTCATAGAAAGCAGTAAGTATGGAAAGTGTTTAAAATATTACACCATCTAGTGTTTACATTTGTAAATTTTAAACAGGGATACTGTTTTATTTTGTTCATTGACAAACATTTCAGAGGTCGATATTCTTACCAATTTTAGGGTTTTTTTTGCCTATTCCAAGAATTATGCTTCTATCATCTTGACCTCTCAAAGCTTCCATATTGCCATCTTTTCATGCTCTATGGAAGTTAACTATCTGGCAAGAGTTTCTTTAACTTTGGAAAATATACAGAAGATATCCATCTACTAAGGAATAATAGCATGACACCATCTAAACCTTGTTGGATCTTTTTTTTAAAAAAAAACAAAGATATTGAAGAGAAAAACACAACAGCGACAAGAGGTTTATTTATAGGTACTTTTATTGGAAAATAGCAGGCAACTAAATAGCTCTAGAATATCTATAATTATCTTTCCTGGTCTGGAAATAATAAATGTAAAAAAATACCATGTGCTACTCATCTGTATGGTTCATCTTTATTTCTTTCAAATAGACAGGTATTCAGACTTTTGCAAATACCTGTGAGGTATGAAGAATCAGGACCACATGTTAAATTCCAGTTAAGAAGACTGCTCACTTCGAGACACAAGAATTTAATCAAGTAACGATCAGCACTAAATTAGCGCTAGATATCAATAGAATTTATGGGGGACTGGAACTGGAAACTGGATATGTAACAAATTTATGCTGACTCTACCCTTTTGCCTCTTTTTGCTCCTACATCACTGTATAATACAGACAAAGATAATGTGTCCTATTGTACAGCTTCTATACTGAGGTGACATTATTGACAACTTAATGATGTCTCTAGAAAAACAGCTTTGAAATAAATCATTAGCATATAGTTCACTATTTAAAAGACTAATGGAATAGTAATTAGCCAATTTAGCTTTTTTTTGGGGGGGGGGAATGCAATTGTTATTGACCAGGATCAGCCCTCAGAGATCTAGTCAGTGTGCTCAAAATGAATACAAATATTGAAACATGGGCCCACTAATCAAGATTTTTTTTTTTAATAGTTTCATCTGAATAAAATGCTGCACTGTTTCTTTACTTGATAGTTAATTCAGGGTTATGTAAAGTTAATCTGGAAAGTCATTTAAAGACAATTCAAGAAAGAAAAGGGTTAACTCATCACTGCATAACACATAGAAATGTTCAACCCTAACCTCACGTGGAGCGGATCTTGCAAACCCAAATAAGTCTATCAAGTGCCTTCAAAATTAGGGATCCTTATCCTTGACCACTTGGGCTATGCCAGTCATCTAACTGGGTGTCTTTGTCTTTAGCAGGTATTTATAAGATTTTTTTCAAGCCTAGTGCTGTTTTTTACAGATGTTTTACAGATATTCATTCACTCCATGAGCCCTAGAATCTTTGATGAGTTCAGTTTTAGTTATGGTACATTAATGATCATACCAACATTGGACATTGCACTAAAATCTAGAATTTTCTTCTGGTATATTTACATCTCCTAAGGCCTAGCAATAATTTTTGAAAAATATGCAATATTTTTGGAAAATATTTCCCAGAACAGATGGCCTGATACAACTGTGCAGCTTTATAAAAAATTGAAAAATTGTGAAACTATTGTTTCCTGCTGTCTAGACTATCTAACTAATAGTCCTTAACATTAGTATTTTGGACAATAAAACCCAAGCATTAGCAGCTTATTTAACAAATAACCATGAATATCCACTACTGAAATGGATATGAATTATAAAAAGAGCAACTGTGCTAATTAGGAAAACTAGGTAGATGGGATTGGATTCTCATCTACTCCAGATTGTATAGTCTGTATTATAGTCTCTATACACTCACCTCATCAAAATAAAAAAGTCAAGCTTGAAGACTATTTATATTGCCCCTTATAATTCCTTTGCGTTATAAAAGTGGGTCAAACTATTATATGGAGTGCATTCACCCTCTAATATATAGTACTAATTTCATTAGTACCATAAGATCTGCCCTGGTGAGCTCCCCTTTCGTGGAAAAAGCTGTAGAAATGTTTATGTTTGGATTGGTAACATTTACTTCATTAAAATTCATTCAACTATGCATTATGGATGCTTTAAGATGATTCTTCCATGGAACAGAAGTTGATCGTATAAATATTTCCTTTCAATTCTATAATTCTAAATTCTGTGCTTCATATTAATTGCGCCTACAAATCTACCATTTTTTTGGAAATCTACCATGTACAGAGTCTTTCTGTCAATATTTTTGTAAACCCTGTTCATTCACATTCCATTAGGATTATTGCAATGTGTCTACACAGGACTGCGCTAGAAGAATTGTAAGCTTCTGCTGGTGCAAAATGTGACTTTGTAGGCAGTTATGGTTGCTGGTTATTTGGCACAAACTGTGGGAGAGTATCAGCAGGGGAAGATTATCTCTCCCTCTTGAGAAATCAGCCTGCCTCAACACTACTGGTTTTTTGCAAGATGTTAAAAACTTGTTTCTGTCATTAAATCTGGGACCCTGATAGTTTGAAAGAGCCTATTTCTTTGGATATCTTGATTGTGGGATGCTGTTGAATTTCTCAGTTGCTAATTTTATGTTATTTCTGTTTATAATTATTGACTGTGCTTTTATGTATTTTTAACTACCCAGAAGTAAGTATATGAGATAGACAGCCACATACAATAATTAAACAAGCAACAAGTGGTGTCAAATATTGCTCTGAAAAGCAAAAGCAAACAGAAATTTCAACAGAGAATGCTTTCAAAAAGGCCCCAATAAAAGCCCTGCATTTACCATGAAAAATGGTACAAACATTTAATTTTTTTCTACAGTAGAATGAATACCTCTATTTTCGAGAATGAAAGCATAGTCTGACTGTGATTATAAAGCAATGCATATCTTATTTCAGAAAGAGCAGGATATCCATCTCTTTCCACACACATTAAATTTAAGCCTGACTAAACTCTTTTCCTTCCCTATAGATTTAAATGATTTGAATACAGCAGAACCATGCAGATTACAGGGGAGAAAACCAAGAGATTAACAGATTTAAGGATATTCCTGTGTGTATTGAAAGAAAGAGGGCAGGAAGGAGAATATCATCTGAGAGACAGGAAGAAGTGGCAAGGGCAGAGAAGAAAGGGAGAGGGATCTTTGTTCAGGCAATGACCCAGGAGAAAAGCGTTATTTCATTGTGCTTATTCATAGACATTGGTGGCTTTCACCTTGATGTCCATTTAATGTTGTCCTATTCAGCTTGATGTCCATTTAATGTTGTCCTATTCCTATGATCAGGTAATTATCTTTCATTTATAGAAACACATCTCTGTGTTTCAAACACTTTCTTCACCAGTTCTGCTATAGATCAATATCTCCTTAAGACCTTGCACTATTGTTTGGGAGAATGATATTGATTTCTCCAAGGAACAAGGGATGATGTTTGCATGAAGGAGCAGGGAAGTAATGCCACAGATGCCTCTGTACCAAATTCTGGCTGAAAGATGTGTTACAGTCAAGTAATAAATTGTACTACTTGGCATTTTGAATGATGGTGTCACATACTGTATTTTTATGCTCATAGTTCATTTCTGCAGAATGAAAGGGAGCATCAGGCCCCTATCATATATAAAGAGCCAGCTTATTTACAAAGTATTATAGGAAGTTTCTATTTCCTAAGGTTTCTGCAGATTAAAGCTAATTAAACAGATTTAAAATCTATTTATGAAAAAACACTAAGTTTTTATTCAGTTGTGAAAAATGGTTGAGTTGGAGGAGATGGGTGCCATTTACTTCTTGCATGATCTTGCAGGAATAAGTAGTAATAAAGTAACTGTGAAGGACGAAGACAATGTGAAAAAAGGCCCATCCAAATTTCCCCCTTTTTACACAAACAAGAGTTTTTCAGAGGAAATTCAAAACTGTTTTTATAAAATTAATTCCTGATGAACAACATTCTTCCCAACATTTTTTTATCAGTATAAGGCTGGGAATCTGCTATTATTTATAATTATACTGTTTGGCAAGAGTGTTATGAACAATCAATCCATGAATCAAACAATTCTTGATTTTGGTCAAAGACCAGCATTAAATATTAAGATAATTTCTGATCAGTTTTAAATGTTGTTGCAAGCAGCTTAAAAATTAAGCAGCAAATAGTTATTGGAAATGCTAGATTACAATCATTAATGCATAGCTAATCAATAATTGTTTTCTTTTTTATGAAAAAATGTTTCAAGATTGATTTTGATAAATGAGACAAGAGCAAGCAAATCAGGTCCCAAGGCTTCCTAAATGCATGCATAAATGAAGATTTTTCAGAAACAAAATTGAATGGACAAATCTGTGCTCTGTTCCTGCACCATTGAGGGAGGTGGGGATGCCCTTCTAGTCTTACAAAACATTGTGTTTTCTCGGGTTGCTGAACTTTTACCATCACCAGAACTTTCAGGAGAGCCACATGCCTTGGGCAATCGATACTGTGAAAACCAATACATTCCTGGGTGACATCTTTTAAGTGTATCTCAGTGTTTGTGTATTTTTAAAGCACTTGAGGGTGGAATGTGAGGTTGATCTGTGCTTTATTTATTACTCGTCATTCAAAGGTTTTCAATCATCAAGTTTCTCCTGCAGCAACTCGAGTTAATTAAAGAGAAGGCAACAATGTAGAGAGCTGTGTTAAACAATATGATTTCTCCTTTCATAGATAACTCTCTGGCTTTATGTCACGAATTCTTAGTTGACAATATATTCTCAAATACAAGGAAGAAGAATGCAACTGTAGCTCTTGGTTTATATTTATTTATTTTGGAAGTGCTTTTAGATGTTCCATAAATTTAATGCATCAGGGATGGCACCTGAAGAAAAGTCAGAGTAAGCAGAAGAAATATCTTGATAGCGACTTTTTTGCCATTATTTTCAGTAATGTTCACTCTTACGGAATATTTAGTCAATATTGACTCACTTGTCATTTGAAACTGAAAAATCTAAGAAGATATGCCCTGTTCTACACTTTTCTAACAAGTGAATAATCTTTGTCTCTTGAGACATCTTTAAGATAAACCTTTGCTTTACAAGTATAATCCTTCTGCTTGATTCTTTGGAGCATATTATTAATAGGAACAAGAAAAAATGAAGTTATAAAGAATAAAGAAAGATGCCTCACGTCAAATCAATTCTGTTGTCTACTATTGTCCTATTATATCAATAAGTGCTTTTTCCTGTTACATCCTGCCTCTTTTAAACCCCCAGTTGAGCCTCTTCCTCTCAATTTCAAGAAAGCAATTGAAAATAAACACTCTTTTTGCCTGTGGCACCTGAGTTTTAGAAAGCCTTCTCCAGGAAGGCTCATTTGCAGGCAGTATTAGGGGATTTGAATGGGAGGAGACACTGGGCAAATCCTGGTTTTAAGCTTTGAAAATATAGGCACTTTTCTGATTTTGCATAACAAAAGCTTCTGTTGTTCCTTTTTACTGTTGAGAGTTTGAATAAAACTGGTTGGCAGCAACCTCTTTAGAAGTTAAACTTTCCAGACTTACTTGGGTTTTTATGTGCAAAGTTTGCCACAAGGAAGGGAAAGCGAAGGATAAAAATCCCAAAGGTGCTTTTTTCAAGAGGCAACTGGACTTCTTGGTTTTTCTTTGAAGACACTTCACTTCTCATCCAAGAAGCTTCTTCAAATCTGACTGAATGGTGAGGAATGGAAAGATTTATATTCCTTGCAGACAGCTGGTCATTTGCTGGACATTGAGGCCACTTGGAGGTTTGTCTGTGTCCTCGTAGTCATCTGAATAGTGCAAATGGATGTGGAGCTTTCTTGGAACTGATGAAAGGGCTGTGTTGTGGAGCTGTGTTTTATGCAGGATGTTTTTTTTCCTGTGTCCCTTCACTGTTGAACGCAGGCACATAAGGGGATAAGTCTGTGTTGTTTCCATCTCAAACTGAAGGACAAATGGTTCCTGTAGTCTGCAATTTTTCTGGAAATCCATTTATACACTCACACCATTTGAGGGCGTTCATCCTTCGAATGGTGTAAATATATCCTAATAAGTGATTTATATCACTTTCACATATATTAACAGGTTGGGACATTAGATAGAGGCTTGTTCTACACCTGTGACACATACTATGTTCCTGTGAGCAAGAAATCAGATAATGATGTGGACATGAGGAGTAAAGAGAATGTGGGACATAAATTATTGTCTAAGAATGTTTGAAAATCTGCATAAAATATATAATATTATTCCCATTTTCCTAAAATATAAATTTTGAATGCAAATTGTATCTGGTATATTTCTTTGTAAACAATCCCTCCATATATAAATTAGCTGATTCAGAAAAGAAAGAGAATACTTGGCCTTCCAGCTACAGCATCAGCGAATAGTGTGGGAAGCCCATTAGAGCCCTCTTCATGTATGACACATTGTAGTTGATTCACAGCCAGCCATTTTACTCTGGCAAGCTCTCAAGGTGGTAAATCATTTTTAAAAACAATCCATAAAGTGAAAAGCACAGATTAAATCTAACAAATAAAAAAAACTCATTTAATTAGCAAAAGACTCACTTCTTTACAACATTTCTAAAAATGGATTTTATGGAGGGCAAATCCTGCCAGTAAGGGAGCAAGAACCACAGTTTCAGAAGGCAAGAGGTAAATGAAAGTCAGGGCAGTAGCATGTCCACAATATTTACAATATGAGTATGATAAACACAATTTTAACTACAAAGGTCAATGCATTCATGAAGCTGTCCTTTGACTGGTTCATATTTTTAAAATTAAGACTAGGAAGAATAGAATAGAATAGAATAGAATAGAATAGAATAGAATAGAATAGAATACAGAATAATATAGTTGAAAGATACTTGGATCACAGAAGTCATCAACCAGTAAATCAGCAATCAGAAAAAAAATATTTTGAGGAAAATAAATAGTGATGAAGCACATGTTCAACATTCCCTGATGAGAGCCATCATACGGATGGACTATAAAGTCTGTGAAGAAATGTGTAAGTGATTATATTCCCTATCTATTTGTGCTCCTTTCAAGAAAGACATTCTACCATTTATCAACTGATCAAGTTACACATTATGTAAATTACCATGGAGCTGGTCATTTATAAATCTAAATAAATATAGATCCCAAAGGTGATCAGGTCTATTATGCAGTGAGGAGAAGGACTGAACATTTCTTCTATGAAATCCTCTTCCCATTTCAAACAGCACAGAAATTATTAAAAAGGCAACACACAAAAAAACCCTCACAGAAACCAAGAGCGGAAAGGACAATATTTTAACCCTGTGTACAATCCAATATTGGGGGGTGGGGGTGGAGGGAGAGAGTCATTGTCTATAAAGACTTTTCAGTTACCTTAATTCTTAAACGGAAATAACATTTCAGGCTTCACAATGTCTTCCTGCAGTATCTCATTTCCCTATCATTTAGGTGGCCATAATCTGTTAACTAAAGTGGATATTACATTAATTGAACCAATTAATGATTCTGATTCCACCAGTCCATCTTAGTGCATTTATGTGCATTTATAGATGGGGAAAAAGTTAGCCATTAGTTATTTGAATGGAGACATGAATTACAAATGGTCAACAAACTTTCATATCTTCTTTGCTTTCATTTAAGCATGGATGTTGGCAACTTTGCCTCCTGTTATTTCTGGACATCATTCTCCTTATGAAATAGATCTCACTCCACCAATGAACATTTATTAATTAAATATACATTTGAACTGCAACAGGAAAAAGCATGCAGCCCACTGTTCAATATGCATATACTAGCTGGACACTGGTGCTTTGCTTTGAAACTATGTGATCGGGCTTAGTTTTGGGGCAGGAAAATAAGGGGGGAAGGGAAATTTTGCCTCTGCCTACCAGCATCCATTAGTATTCACCTGGCTAGCGTTCTGTCAGTGTGTGAGAGAGCTGAGGACTGTTTGGAGACTGAAACAGTATTTGCTGTATGAGCAAGGAGCTTGGGTGGTTTAGCTGAACTGTTTGTTTTATAACAGCTACTTGCTGTTGTGAAACTAAAACTAAAATTCCTCTCCTCTTGCTTGTGTTTGCATTTGGAACAGATTTCTTTTCAGGTGGGGAGGGGGAGTTGAACTCCTCAGCATCAGAGCGTGTTAATAATAATATATGAAATACTAATGCTCTGATGGTAGTTTTGAAAATATCCTTTCCTTACGGTTCTGGAGATTTTGTGATGATGCGTTAGTGGTATTTTGTGTGTGTGTGTATGAATGTATGTGTGTATTTTAACACTACTAGTCAATCATGAGACAGAATTAGAAACACAAATCATCCATGTAATTTGGAGATGTGCTTTGAAAAGGCACAATGTAGTGCTGCTTTGATGCATAATCATTTTAAACATATTCTCTTCTTGCAGAGTATATCATCCACAGCATTTTCTATGCTAATTCCACATTTTTTAAGATTATTCTGTACCTCTATTGCTAATAACATCACCATAGCTGTGTAGTCACTGTAGTTAGGAAATTAATACGTTTCTTACTGTGGAACCATGCTGAAAGAAGAAACTGCATCGCCACAAAAGATGAGGGGTTTTTTTACACTGCAGAACACCTAATTCCCACAGTACTGTCTTATGTCTAAGTATATTTACTCCTGTAGCATGGTTGTATTACTATTATCCTTCTCATCTTTTCTACAACTTTCTCTTATTGGTATCATTATGATTATGATTATTATTAATGTTCTGTTGTTTTGCATACACTGAGACTTTCTAGAGCAGATATTAATTCCTTGTGTCCAATCACACTTGGCCAAATAAAGTATTCTATTTCTATTTCCATTCCAGTTCCAATTCCCAATTTTTCCCATCCCATCCCCTCCTATCCTATCCCATTCTATTTTGAATCACAAAGGTTTTTTTGAATTTCCATAACAATTCTTACCCCATTGAATATTTCTATTCAAATAGTTTGAAAGTCTTCCTATAGTCTTTTTGAAATGAAGTAACTCTAATTCTTTGTGTTATAATAAAATATGTGGTGGCATGAATGTAAGGGTAATATATTTCTAACCAGAAACTATCAGTTGGGGATGTCAAAATATTGCTTTTTCTGCTACATAAAATTTATGTAGTATGACTTTGTGGTTAGTTATAGACATTCATATCTGGCTCTAGAAGGAAGACATCTTGTAATTTCTGTAAGGATTTCCTGGATTTCTATAATTAAGGTGGACCCCTGATTTAAAGTAATTAAGAATTTAAAATTGAGTTTAGAGATTTAGAAAGAAACAGTTTTGGAAATAAATAGCAAAAATAGAAGCCTCCAGACCCTTGGGAGGTTGAAAAAGGCCTCCCCCGGGATCTGGAGGCCCACCAGAAGCCAGAAACAGGAGGTTCTGGTGGGCCACGCCCACCATGGCCATACCCACCCAGCAACTGGGCAGAGAACCAGTTGCTGGGATTTTTGAATCCTATCCCTGGTGATGAAGCACTTACAACTTCAGCAGGCAAGCTGTTCCATTGGTTAATTGTCCTCACTGTTGGGAAGCTTCTTACTTCCAGGTTGCTTCTCTCCTTGATTAATTTCCATCCAGTCTTTTTTGGCCTGCCCTCTGGTGCTGTGGTAAATAAGGTGACCCCCTTTTCTTTATGGCAACCTCTCAAATATTGGAATATTGCTATCATGTTCTCCCTAGTCCTTTTCTCTAGACTAGCCGTACCCAAATTTTGCACCCATTCTTCATATGTTTTAGTCCCTAGGCCTTTAATCATCTTATGGCCCTGTAACACTGCCCAACGGATGCAAAACGGACACAACAGATGAGAAAAATGTTCCATCCGTTGTTATCCGCTCTCAGAAGGG
>BHFT01017142.1:0-38127 GCA_004320025.1 Laticauda laticaudata
TGTTTTTTTTTTGGGGGGGGGGAGTTGTTATTGATACACATAGTTTGATGACTCTTTTGACTTCAGGTAAAAATATGTTCTAATGATCTTCAACAGTATTGCATCCAGGGAATAGAGATTACCAATCAAGAGATTTTATACAGTATGCAGTAATATCACACTAGGATGGAGAAGACTGGATTTTAAAGCCCCAGCCAATCACAAAGCTCATTGGGTGACCTAAGAAGCCATTTATTTTGGGTTTGAAATGAAAGGAAAAAAAGGAAAGGAAAAAAAGAAACAAAGAAAGAGCCAAGTGCCATTTATGGCTAGAGATTCAATCTTTGGATTAATTGTGTAACTTTATTACTGATTATACTATAGCTGGCTTCTATAATTTGGGAGAAAAAGGAGTTGGTCTATGTATTAACTATCAAGGGTAGAATAAAAAAGGCTTGATGATATCTGTAGTGTTTTTATTTATTTTCAATACCAATTAAATATTTCAGAAAGATTAGGCCATTATGAAGGATGAAGCCTGCCAATTTTTATAGAAATTAGTGCAACACTTTTCAAGATACAGTCATTGACTATAGCAACTGCTTGCTTAGACTCTTTTTGAAGCATTTTCAAAGATCCCCGTAATCTTTTGCTAGCTGTGTGACTGAACCATGCCTCACTCTTCCATCCACAGAAGGATTAAGATAGGTACTGCTGTGTAACCTTTCTGCTGAGGAAAATAAATAGGAAAGAAAGTCGGGAGGGAAAACACACACTAGCAGGAAAAGTCAGAAATAAATTGTGATAATCATCTAATGCTTCTGTAGATTGCATGCCTATAAAAATACTCCACTGAGAAATCTATATATATTCTCTTTGGATGAAAAGATACACTCTAGCTCTTTGTATGATCACCAGATATAATAACAACAGGATAATAGCTGCTGACATTTGCAAACAGTAAGAATTTGTTAAAAAATATTCAAATCTATTCAACTATTATCTATCTATCTATCTATCTATCTATCTATCTATCTATCTATCTATCTATCTATCTATCTATCTATTCTCACTACAAGGCAACTTAATAGACCTAGGAGCCCAAATTCAATTTCCACATTGTTTAATTGTTGGGTTATAACTCATTATAAAGTTCCTACAAGCAAATGGGACAATTCGGGACAGTTTTTCACTCAAGCAGCACATGAATCTAATGAAGGTATGCATTTTGACATTTGGCCCTTAAGACACCCTGTTTCACACCTAGAATTTGAAACGGGTTGCTGTACCTACAATATGTAGAAGGCAGAAAGGAGAGACTGAAGGGAATAGTGAATATGGAAATCATCAAATGCATTCTCAAATCAGCATTCTCAAATAAATATTATTTATTTACATTCTATCTGTATTATTTCCATAAATAATTTTGCCAATGAATATACTAATACTCCTTCTCCATCTATTTGCCCTACAACGACAACTGTATAAGCATGACTGGCTGGGGAATTCCAGAAGTTGAAGTCCACATATTTTAAAGTCACTAGAGTTGAGACCTAAACACAAAAGTTCCTCTGTCAAATTGAGAACTGTGTTTCATGCTTTCTGATAGTTCTCCAAATAAGGACTTCTGGATTAAAATGGGATTTATTCAAGCTTCAAAGGTTTAAGAAAAAGTTAGTATATTATTTGGATATTTCCAACTAAAGTCAGAACAACCCATTTAAAATTCTGAGTTCCTCAGGATCCAAATATCCCCTATGAAAACATTTTGTATATTTCTTTCAGATATCTCTGTTCTGAGTAAATTATAACTATCCCAAATTAACTGACTTGTTCGAATCCTCTTTGTAATCAGTTGTAGCATGAGATTTAAAAAAAAAATGATAGTGACTCCCCCAGGTATATGCCCCTCTGGCATACTGATACTGAATACTTTGAACTATTTCTTAATTATTTTAAAGATTTTGCAACAGTCTTTAAAACCATTCCTACATCATCATTCAAACAAAAGAGTTTGTTTGAATTTGAGAACTGAATGCGAATATACGTAGATAGATAATCCAATGTAATTATTTCTATTACTTTTGATCTGATCATTTGACAAGTGCCATAATTTGTTTTTAATGTTTGCTACTGTTGCTTTACTTTCACTGGAAATCTTTTCTAGAGCAAAGAATATATTACATAGCCATGCATATTCTTAATCCTTCTATCTCTATTTACTGAAAGTAGCTGTCAGTAATATACTTTTTTGGCTTGTAAAAGTGCCTGGTAGAGAGCTGCCGTGAGCCAAAAATTAATCAGTCAAACACTGAAATGCATGAATGCAAATTATTAGCAGTATAATGTTTGCATAATGAACAGATGGTTAGGGAACTACAATAGATGTTATCTTGTGAAGACAAGATTAGGGTTTTAATCCATTTGTGCCTTTGTTCTGAAATAATGTTAAGGTATCTTCTTGCACATGTGTAAAACTTTAAAAATGGACTCTTTTATGTTAAAGGAGACAAGGAGAGACTAATATACTTGCTAATTTTTTATATGATTTGGGATGTATGATATCCTTTGGTGAAGGATTTTTAAATGTTTTAATCAAATGTATGACTATGTGTGCGTGCACGTACCTTGTACATTTGTGCCCTGTAAATATTTTTTTAAAAGTATGCACTATTTCTAATAAAACTTTGAAAGGACAGAGATTGTTAATTCTTACTCTCATTCAATATTTGTGCATAGATCCCATTCCAGTGAATGATATCTAAGATCTTGCCAATAGTTTGTGGATACAGATGTGACCTTCAATTTTGCATAGTTTTATTTCAGGATACAGATCTCCCAAAATACTGTTTCTGGCATCTCCCCAAACTTCTATCCCTAATCTTTTAACAACTTTCCACAAAGTGCAACTTGATACTGATATAAATGCTGACAGCACAGTTAATGCAAATGCAAATGTACAGTTGAATGCATATGGCAGTTACATTTTAAAACTCATCTAAGTCCTCTTGAAATGCTTGGTTGGAGGTGGCAATTGGATCCTAATCAAGGATCCTATTTGTGCATTCAATCAGAGTTGGAACAGGACCATTACCTCTTAGCCCATGCAATATTTTAGTAGCAACACTGTAGCCAGAGAAGTCAATTGACATAACTTGGTTCCCAAATTTCTTTTAATTCCAAGTAGAACATAGCATAGATAGAAACACAGAAAGATAAACAAGCAAACAAAAAAAAGATTAAAACCAATCACATTTACCAGCAGACCGATTTTCACTCAGTCAGTTGTAAGCAATTACCAACAGAAAAGAAGCCAGCTGGACTAGCTGGCCTGTGGTTTTGCTGGCAAGTTTTGAGCCAAATGTGTTTTACAACATCTGAGCATGTCACTGCACCAGCCTCACTCTGCAGTGCAATCATGACAAAGGAAGCATATACCATGATGTCCTTGCTGGACAGGATTCGTTTCAAACAGGGAAGAAGAAGCTATGAAGGAGAATGTCAAGAGGTAGTCCTAATTCCCTCAGAAGATTTTGTTGTGTAGTATAATAATCACAGTTAGTTTGGTCACAGAAACCTTGAGTCTGCAGTACAAGGAGTAAACTAAATTTATTGTAATGGATCTTGCTTTTGACCAGAGCTGTACAGGATGATACAATGAAGAATGGAGAAATACCAGATAAACAATAAAAATATTATTAAAGGAAATGAAAACTTTAATGTCTATCTTAACAAAATGATGCCTTAGTCCTGTTTTTTCCCTAGTCTTGTTTTAATAAGAACAAATCAGTACCTTCCTCACACCATTTCTTAGTCATTCAGTTTCTTATTTATTTTTGATTCCACAATATTTTGTCTTCATAGAGAGCAAACATTGTTACAACCATCTCTATTTTCTAGCATCAGATATGGAGTGGAAACATAAGCATAGCCATTGTTCTGTGCATGGCTCATTCTTGGCTTCAGAACTGAGACACTGGGAAGTATGATTTTCTGCACTCTTCAAATTTTCTTATATTAAGAAGCAGTACTCAGTAAACCATTGTCTGCTCTTTGAAAACTTCTCCTTACATTATAGACAGTGAAGCCCACAAATGGGATCAGCTGAGCTTCCAAATCTCCTCTGCAGTAAAGGATTTACATGGGACTAATTTGTATGAAGTATAAAGATGGTGAAGACAAGGCAAAAGAGGAGACTTTCTAGGTTTCTTTGTGAAAAGCAGTTTCCTTAATTAAGCCTTCCACTAATTGTTAAATATTTTTCAGGCATTAACAGAGCTACATAGAGTGTAATTAAATTTTGATTTTAGTGGTATTTGCAAGGATTAAAATCACAATCTGCTGAGGCACCGGAGTTAGTTAATATTCACTTCACCACCACAGCTGTCCTCCATTACATTACAAAGGACAAGAAAAAGAGGCAGTAGAATAGAGTGAAGTAATGAGAAAGCTATTCATTCATTTGAACCAGCTCCACATTGTACAGTTTTGTACAAATAGATCTGATCTGTATGACACACAGCTAGGTATTAAACTGGATTTAATTTCATACTAAAATAAGGAGGGAACTAGCTAATCTCGAATGATTTTTAGTTTTATACTTTACTATGCAATGCATCAAAAACTTAATCAGACAATAATTGTATGTCTATATTCAAGTGGCAACTCTCTACAGGCATCTTCTCTACCCAAACCCACTAGGAACATAAAACCACTTCCTCAAAACAATGAGCTGTCTCAGGCGTGCTTGAATGAACCCTACACATTTGTGAAATGTGACATTTTGTCCTGAAGGGAATATTTCCTAGAAAAATCATTATTTTTATATTGCACTTCATTCTATATTGTTTGGAAACACAGTCTACTGAAGCAATAGGACTTAGTTGTCAGTCAGTATTGTGTTGCATAGTGTTTGGGTTGTTCTTCCTTTTCTTGCCTTGCTTGGCTGAACAAATATAATGAAAAATTGGACAGATCATATAGTTTAAAAAGTTTGTCTTTTCTTAGCGGCAGCATCAGAAATGCTGTGAAAGGATGGAGTGACCAGGAATTAATGGGAAACACCAGATAAATAGAGGAAGATGACATCTGGGTCTTTACTAAAATTCCATAAATAAGAAAAATACAGCTAAAAGGCTGTCTGGAAATCATTCTAAGATTATTGCCAGTCTTAGAGAGATATATTTGTTTCTCTTTTTTCTTTGTACACCCATTAGTTCTTTCTGGTTTTATATTACAATGCCTGAAAGAATCCTTGTTGAGCATATAGACATGAAGCATAATGTTCCAAGCTGTGTGCCAACAAGGGGATGAACCACTTGGTTGTGATGAATACATTCTGTCAGAATATTAGCCAATACTAAGACAAGTAGTGGAGTGTAAAATTATGGTCTGCTATAAATCACTGCTATTTTCAAAGTGGAGTAAGGCAGATTTCTGAAGAGAATTTTTTTTCTCTTATTGCATATCCTTTATTCATGGGACAATCTAAACCAGTGTTTCTCAACTTTAGCAACTTTAAGATGCATGGATTCAACTCCCAGAACTCATCAGCTAGCATGGCTGGCTAGGGAATTTTGGAAGTTGAAGTCAACATATCTTAAAGTTGCCGGAGTTGAGAAACACAGATCTAAACAGAACAATAAAACAACAGAGGAGAAAGTTGATTGAGTCTCCAGCTGATAATCTGAACAGAGCTTGAATTGAGTAATAAGATAACAGTGATGATGCTGTTTTTGATGGCAATGATGATTTTGTCTTAACAGAATAAAGATTTCAGTCTTTGTTTCAAAAAAGACAACCCTCAACATAAATGCTATACATTCAAAAACTGATAGTTTACCATACCCAAATATTACCTCATTTATCTCAAAGGATGAGACATAGATATAAGCAGGGATGGGATTCAATTTTTTTAACAACTGGTTCTGTGGATGTGGTTTAGGTGGTGGGTGTGGCTTGGTGGTCATATTATTGGCTGGGTGTCCAACTCAATTCACATCGAGGCACGCATCTCCTCGCCTGGCCTCTCATGACTGTGGGGATGCTGCAACAGTCGTAAATGTGAAAAATNAATTCCTGAGACGTTCCTGAGACAGGAAGTCTAGTCCTACCAAGAATTTAATAAAGGTTAACAGAGAGGCAGTTTCTGTAAGCAACACCAGAATGTTTCCTTCCTGCCTTCCTTACAGGATTAGGCCAGTAATTTCTTTTAACAATCGGTTCTCTGAACTGCTTAGAATGTTAACAACCAGTTCTAGCGAATAGGTGTGAACTGGTAGAATCTCACCCCTGGATATAAGGAGAAAAAGGAAAAGCCACAGTTTACTCGTTGGGCAGTGATATGTATTTATGTCAATGATAGCTTTTTCAATCTTTTTTCATATAAAAATTCTCATTATATTGTCCTATTCCTTGAGTTAAAATTTTAAAAAAGAATATTAGAGATTAAAATTCATATTTACACTATATTGCATGAGTAAATAACAGTAATAATGATACACAGTAATAAAGATACACTGCTCAATAGAAAAATATTAGATAAATAATTCCTTCATATATTTTATATTCATTAACTAACATTTCTAGATAGCTACCATAGCATATTTTTTATTCATCATAGTGTTTTGGTTCAGTAATTAATTTACTCAAGAAATTTCCTTGAACTTGATTCTAAAATCTCTTATCAAAAATATGTCAATGTCATATCATTGAAGATGGGGAAGTATTTGAAGATAAATCTATTGAACTGAATCTTTGCACTAGAAGTAAATTGTAAATAGTGATGTCTATTGCTGTTCTAAGACCATAATAAAGTTATATTCTATTCTAATTCTGTTCTAAATTCTTACTCTTGGTGTGTTATTTCATCATTTAGTAGAGATGGAAGGAGAATATATTCATAGCAAAATTGGTAAATTCCATGCCTTAAAATATTCAAGATCATATTACACATAATAGGAAAATTCACAAGAGTATTGGTTTCACATCCTCTCTATTTTGTGAATATAGTAGGATTATTGGCACCAGACAAACAGTATTTTTTTCTTCTCAAGCAGAAGTATTTTTGTTATAATTTCTAGATAGTTTCATATAAGGCATTATTACAATCAGGAAATATTAATGGAATTATTACCATTCTCTATTTATATGCAAGCAAAACCCAATGAATTTGAGATGGAAAATTTAGGGATCATAACATCTGCCTTCCTTGTGTCCCAAGATTATCAAGATGACATTAATGGAACTTTAGCAATGCACTTTTCTCCCCATAAAGCTGTACTCTACCATCAGAGTTCCTGATACTGCTTTAAGGCTGCATAATGTATACATAGAAATAAGTGACTAAGATGACAGACCTGATTCTAATTTTGCTATTTTTAATTTTTTCCTTTGATCACCAGGGGTTGCTGGTTACAGGTGGGGCAACAGATTCTTATAGGCAGTCCTCAATTTAAGACCAATTGCTGAGGAGGGCGGAGCTGGCATCCCAACGATATGGCATGTGATCTTGGAGGTCCAAGATCACTGCCGATATCTTTTCTCCTGGATGGTCCAATTGGATCTAAATAGACCCGAAGAGACAGCGATCATAAAGAGCACGTCCTGTCAATCCCAGGGACATCACAAAGTCCATGGTAGATCCAGGAGAGGCTCTTTTTGCCAGTGGCAAAGAGGCAGCCATTAAAGCTGCTGAAGTTGGGACAACTCCGAGATGGAAGAGAACAGAAAGAGAGAATCTGCCAGTTTGGTGAGAACCTTTTTTAATATATATTTTAAGACTTGAAAGAACACCCTAAAGAAAAAAAAGAATCCGTAAAAGTTTTGACAGAAGTGATTAAGCAGCGATTTTAAACAAGGATGTCATAGTAATAATTCTTTTTTTTCATTGCTGGATTTTTATATATTATTTTATATTTTGAAACTGGACTGATTTCTTTTTTTTTCTTGTCATTTATTCTCTTCTCGATCCTTTTGAATTCTATAACTGTTAAGCTGAGACTCCTTTTTAGTTACTTTTTGAAATATATTTTTTTCTCTTTTTTAGGTTAATCCTGTTATTATATTTTGCCTGGAAAAGGAGAAGGAGGAAAGTGAAAGGCTAAAGCCACTGTCACACTGACCAATGGATAGGAAAGAGGATGTTAAATGGAGAAAAACACTTGCCATTCATTGGGTTAATGGCGATGACTTCGGCGTCTGTACTTCAACTGCCTGCCGTTTTGCTTCCTCTCTATTCCATTCCAGCATCCCGTTTATTGATTCATTTCATCCGTCAGAAAAGTTTTGAAGCTGCTCAAAACTTTTGAGGCGGAAAATTGTATCCAATGCGTCATTTCTGGCATCCGCTAGGCATCCGTTCTGCATCCGTTACGCATCCGCCGCTATATCCAGCTAGGGATCCGCCTGCTATCATCCGCGACAACTCCATACACTCCAGCGGTAAATGGACGCAGGGAGGAAGTGGAAAGGGCGGACGCGGAATGGATGCAGAATGGATGCCTAGTAGTTCGCAGAAACGGAAACAAAGCATTTAAAATGGAAAAAACGTTCGCAGAGGGGACCTATCTCGGATATTAAGGATGTCTAGAGATGCCTAGAGATGCAAAGGGACACCTAGGGGAAAACCTATACTGCCTATAAAAAGGGGGAGCAACTCACCTGATCTCACTTTCAGACGCAGCAAGCCCTGCGGGTGCAGACCTCTGCAGCTTCATTGACTCTTCCTCCTTCGCACAGCATCCAGGTCATGTCCACCATGGATTGGTAAGCAAAGTCCTTTTTGGCAAGCCAACCATCCTTCTGCAACAGTGCGAAGCCAATCTACTAGGCTCTGTAGGGAAATACTACGGGAAGAAAAGGAGGCGGTCAAAGAAGTGTTCCTGGGTCGCGAAGATGGATCGGCCAGAAGAGGCAGAAGATGGGACTGTACAAAGCAAGCTGATGGTGGAGCTCAGGAACCGAAGACACTCGTAGCATTCCAGAAACTTCATGAGGATGCCTCAGCCATGTTTGACGAATTTGTGCAGCGGATGACACCCAGGTTGACCAAGGCAAACACGCAACTTCCGTCCCCCCCCGTTACCTGGACCTGGGCTCAAAGGTGGCAGCTTGACTCTGCGCCTCCTGGGCCTCAGGGACGCAACCTACAGGAGCATGCAGTTGACGGCTGGAGGTGCCAACACAAACACCATCAGCATTGTGGTCAGAGAAGTGGTGCAGGCCATCATACCGAAGAATACAAGGAGGAGCTCCCTCCAGTGCCCGCTCCAACTGAAGAGGATGGAAGAAAAGTTGGCAGAGCAGTGGTAAATCAGAGGTGGAACTTCCCCCACACGGACCGTTTGGAGCCATAGGTGGCAAGCACGTGGCCATGCAAAGCACCAGCCAAGTCAGGGTCCACTTATTTCAAACTACAAGGGCTTTCTTTCAGGAGCATATCCTCTTCGCCATGGTCGATGCTGACTACAAGTTCATGTACATCGATTGCCTTCAGGCAATGGTCATCTTCAGATGCGCAGGTAATAGCAACGCCAGTGTCCTCAAGGGAAGGGGCTGAAACGCAAACCCTCAATCGTGGGGATGATGTGAGGTGAGATCGAGGGAGTGCAGGAGAGATGCGGTCGCGGTGAATGAGCATTGTGTGAGTGCTATCGGTGGGAGGTGAGCCGTGAGTGATCGAGTAGCGTAGTGATGTAGATGAGGTGTTCGACTCGATGCACGGATAGGATAATGAATACGTGCTCATTACTCGTAAGATTTACTCAATTCTACTCCATGCACTTTTTGGTATAGGAGAGGATCTTCAACGACATAAGGCCCTGTCCAGGGCAAGGCGGGTGGTGGAAGACGCCTTTGGCATCCTGGGCGCACAGGTCAGGTATTCTCACCATGCAGCATCGCCCAGAGACCGTGAGGAGGATCGTGGAAGCTTGCTGGCATCGCTGAGCAATACTCATGCCGCACCCATCAGTCGGAACGGGTCCGCTACCCAGTCCTTGCAGAACAGGTTCGTGGACCTCCCAAGGCAAATGGGGGATGGCTGGGGTGGAGGGGGCAATGATAGACACTGAGGATGTGCAAGGGCCCACCGAGCCTCACGTGAAGGGAGAAGCAAGCGCAACCTCCTGAAACACTGGTGGCAACTCCCCAGCTGGAGCAGTGGAGTGGCAAGACAGGAATGAATAGATGGTGTTAATAGATTGCTTCCTTCAGCTGTGGATACCTGAATGAGGTTGTGCCAATGTATGTTGAGTGGCCCACATGGGAGGCATTAATAAGAGTGTGTTTGTGTTCACATGTGTGGGATGATTGATTACATTATTATTGGATAATAAGGCCAATAGGGTGTGGCATCCAGTCCCGCACTATGCTTGCACTGGACGGTTTAATCTATCGCTGTTTTATACCCAAAGGTATCCTGCCCATGCCACTGTCTAATCCTTACCCATCCGCACAGCTATTACACAATCGCCACAGGTATCTCCTGCCATACCGCACTGCTATGCTTAAACCCCATCCCTCAACATGCAAAGGCTTAAAATAAACCATTTCTAAAGTTTCCGACCAAGACTTTAATTGAAAAAAAGAAATGAAGCAAGTCGTGTGAATCCAAAGACAGACTTTTATTAACAAGAAAAGCTATAAAAGAAAATGAGTCTCCTGGGCAGTCCTGCTTGGTTGTTCAGTCTCAGGGTGAAGGGTTCCTAGGTGCTGTGGACGTGGCTTGGTGCTGGAGTCCTTGTCTGATCCCCCGCACTCATCGCTCGCTCACAGAAGCAGAAGCAGGCAAGAAGCTCCAGCCCAGAAGAGCGAGCCGCCGGTGCTACAGAAGCCCCAGCAGAACCAGAGTGAGAGCCAGGCAGTGGGAAGGTGGTCCTGTCCCTCTTGGCCAGGGCTGGCAGCAAATGGCTGGATTTTGTTTATCCCAAGGGTTGTGGGGTTTCTGTGGCGGAGGCTGGCGGAACAGGCTGGCGGAGGCTGGCAGGGCTAGGCAGGCACCAAAGCCTGGCGGCAGGCACCTCTAGCCTGGCAGGAAGGCTGGCGGGAGGATGGCCAAGCGCTGGCAAGGCAGGCATGACGCAAGGCTGGCAGGAAGGCAGAACCAAGGCTGGCACGGACGGCAGGCAACCAAAGGATTTGCAAGGCAGGCATGATACGCAAAGGCTGGCAGGCTAGGCAGGCACGCAAGGCTTGGCAGGGGCAGACAGGCAAGGCTGGATGCAAGGTTCTGGCAGCAAGGCTTGCAGGCGGGCAGGCAAGGGCTGTCAATCCATTCCGGAGCAGGTCTTTCCTGCTGAAATGGTGACTTGCTCCGAGCTGCCTTCCCGTTATATAACGCGGGGGCTTATGTAATGCATCCTCCCGCGCATGTGGCAATTAAACGCTAGGCATCACATTAGGCTTCGCTGTGCATGCCGCTAGGCTTCCGCTCTGGCATCCGCTTCATCCGCACTGTGCATTCTGCTCTGCATGCTGCTCTATCCGTTCCGCGTCCGCTTTGCTGGAGGTCCGCCCGGAAGCCCTGCGAGTGCCATGCCGCTCTCATTTCCGCTTCATCCGCTGGGCTTCCATTCCAACATCTGCTTTGCCATCCGCTCTTGCGTCCTTCACCCCTGTCCGTTGCCTTTCCGTGTTATCCTGCTCTGGTTATGCAAATTTTTTGTCCCTTTTGAGAAAGCCTGAATAACAATGGATGGAACATTTTTTCAATACCGGCTGTTGTCCTTTTTACCAACGTTTTTGCATCGCGTTGGGCGACAGTGTGACAGGGCCTTAGAAGAAATTTTTGTAGCACTGGGCTAACTATCAGACTGGAAAGTATCTGTTTTTTCCTACCAGTCAAAGCTGATTAAAGAATTGAGACTTTGTTTGAAGGACATTGCCTGGTTTGATAAAGATAAGGAGGGAAGAGCAACGGGAGAGTATAATTGCAAGGTACTCTTCTGGGTTTCTATCAACAGCTGGAGTCCTGGTGGCTGAAAGCTAGGAAAAGAAAGGTGATAGTTTTGGAGAAGAAGAGAAGACAACTATATAAAGAGCCTTGGATAATTAAATAAAAGCACAGCGTACTATTTTATTATTTTTTTCTAAGCTGCACTATGCACCCCCCCCATTAGTTATTTTTTTTTTCTGTATATAGAATTTGACTTTTGGCTTTTTGGAATTTGCTTTCCTGAAGATTGTTTACATTTCACATTGTTTCTGTTCTGGTCCATTTTCATATATCTTTCTATATTTGAGATGCTCTTAATTAGGATTAAGGTGTTAAAGACCTGAAGAACTTTTTCCTTTTTCTTTTTTTTTAAATTAATCGTTTTTCTTACACCTTAATTTTGCTCTCTTTTGGGACTTTTCACACAATCCACGTTTCTTTTTTAAGTGTTTGTTTAAAGGATGTTTTTATGTTTATTTTAATTTTTTTGCCTTTTTTTTTCTTCATTTTGACTTTTTATATTATCGTAACAAATCGAATTGGATAAGACATACAAGAGCCTGAAGAAATGTTGGGTTTTTTCTTTTTATTTACTATTTTTTTACTTGAATTGTAGCTGTTATTTTACCAACTGGATTAAGGTCTAAGAAGAAGTTTGAGAATTTTTAAATTTTCTAAAATGAGTAGGAAGTTAACAGCTCCTGGTTCTTCAACATCCGCGCTTCCCTCCCTCTCCACCATACTGGGAGGACAAACGTTCAAATACAGAGTAATGTTAAATGGCAAAAAATGTATATATAAAAATAAGTGACGTGCAGATATTATCCAAGGAATTCAAAATATTCAAGAACAAAGATGCAGAGGAACAGCTGGAACAAAAGAACAGGCGAACAGATTGAAAAAGAACAGGGAACATTGAAGCAAAGGACAGAGAAAACTGATGAATAAAGTGAAATATATAACAATTGATGATGAAGTATGATGAAGAGGTTCCAAGAAATTAACAAGAAGGATAAAACAAAGAGAATACCCACGAAGCTTGGATAGACATTTGATAACAGATTTAACTGTGGTTGAACAAGAACAAAAGTGGTAATGCAGAGATGGGGAGATGGACAGATAGAATTATAATCTTAGATTTCAAAAATATAGAGGAAGAAAAGAAGGCAAAATTTAGCTGAGATAATGACAGAAAATTCTGGTGGAAGCCCTTGGGGAGTATAACTCAAGAGAAGATGGATGGGATTGGAATAGAATGAGGTTTATTGGAAGTCTTTACAAGATATGCAATGAGAAATAGTTTACTAAGAGAAGTTCATATCAGAGATTTAGCAAAAGAAAGCGCATTAAGAACTGCAAGATATTGCAAGTGGCAAGAGGAGAAAAGCATTGAAATAATCAAAAGATAAGGGAATTGTAGTTCTTGAACAAGTACCGCAGAGAAGTGAGAGAGTTGAAGAAGAGAATACTGAATTCTTAGACCAAATCATTACTTAAAAAAGAGGTGAATACAGGTGCTGATCCAGAAGGTTTAAATGTTCACATGGCAAGAACAGAGATAACAGAATTGATGATCATTGAAAAAGCTGAAATCATTTTAACGCAGAATTTTTTTTAAAGAGGAGAAAGAGGCAGAAAAAGAAATTTCAGCTAATTGGAATTCGCAAAGTAGGACCAAACCAAAATGAAACACTGGAAAAGAAGGTGGGCAGTAGGTGGAATAGGAGGAAGCCAGGAACAATGCGAACAAAGATCGACAGAGAGCTGTTAAACTTAACTACAAAATTTAATCAAAGGAAGAAAAAAAATTAAATTAACACCATTAATATAATGGCCTTAATTCAGCTGTTAAAAAGATAGAAAAATATTTCACGAATAGGATTTAAATTTAATTAATTTTTTTATGTTTGTTAGAGAAAATTAAAATTTGATATAATTTTGCCTACAAGAAGTACACATTAAAAACACAATATAACAATTGGGCTGAGACAGCCAAAATTAAGGGAAATATTTACCAGCGTCGTTGGCAGCAATGCAAGAAAAGAGGAAGTGGGTCTTGTAATATTAAAGGATATTACCGGCCAACGAAATTGATATATCTGATGATGATGGAAGAATATCAAATGGTGGAAATAATAGACAATAATATAAAAAACACTCGCTGATTGCAATTTATGCCCCGAATGCATAATCAAAAAAGAATTTTATAAAAAATTACACATGAAACTTAATGAACTGGACTATGCTCCATATAGTTTTAGATGGAGATTTTAATGAATTGTAGATAATCAACTGATTACATAGCAACAGGAAAACAACAAAACAAAACAGAAAAGACTCTCCTAAATCTTTTTTTGAAATGGGTGGATGAAATAAACTTAAAAGATACACGGAGAGAAAGAAAATGTTAAAAACTAAACAATATACTTTGTTTAATTCAAAGAGAACATTTTCATCATGGTCCCAAAAAAATAGATTATGATAATGGATGTCAACAGAATTGGGTGAAACTAATATTCAAGAAGTAAATTTTGAAACAAGTACTTGGGCAGACACCAAAATAATCCAACTCACCACACTGAGATGGAAAGAAGCAAGAGAGATCCTAGAATAGACGTTAAAGTAATCTATTTAAAGAAAAAAGACTTTAAAACCAGTGGATAGAAAAGAACCTGGCTCTCTGCTAAGAAATACAAAAAAGAAGATACATCAATTCAGAATTGTATGGATACAATGAAGGCATATGCTAGAAGGCTTGAATAATAGACTATACAAAGAAAAGAAATACCACAAAAAGATTAGCCTCTAAGGCATTAGAGGATGAGTATAAAAGGACTTGAAAAGAGTTCCAGGAAAATGCCAACAGAAAAAGGAATATCGAAGTTAAAAATGGGATATAATTAAACATAAATAGGTTTAATAAGAAAAAGAAAGAGCAGCTCAGCAGCAAAAATTAGAAGTGCCAAAACCAGAAATTATTTGAGGATGCAAATAAACGCAGGAAGATGGTCAGCATATAAACTGAGAAAGGAGAAAGAATCAGCAAAGGAAAAATTGTGCAACTAATGGATGATCAAGGCCAAGTCTTGCTATTGGGTAGTAGAGAAGAAAGGAAATCATACAAGATTATTATGAGAAATTATACACACAAGAGAATATTGATGAGGAAGAGTCAACCGTATTTACAGGATGCTAATCTACCCCAAGATACCTAAAGAGATTGAAAACAATGTTAGGAAAGCAATGTAACGATATGGAGTTAAGTGAAGCACTTAGAAGCAAAATAAATGGGGGGGAAAAAAAGGGCCAGGACCGCAGATGGACTTCCGGGCAGAATTTTATAAACATTGCAAGAATAGTTCATTTGAATGCTTTTCATTTTTTAGAAGTTATGAAAATGAAGTTATGGTAAAGAAGAGGATACTAAAATATGGTGTAAGAACCTATATTACCACTTATCCCCAAAAAGAGGAAGCCGATCCATTAGCAAATTAAGAACTATAGACCTATTTTTCTTTACTAAAATGCAGATTATACAATTTTTTGGCTTTCAAATATTGCAAGAAAGACTTAAAAAATATTTAAACAGTTTTATTCCTGCCTGATCAAAAACGGATTTCCTGCGCAAAAGAGACAAATTTAAAGACAGTAATGAGAGTAATTTTGAACACTTTGGAATATTATGGAGGCTCTCCTGAAAAGCAAATGGCTTTGATATTCTTAGATTGCGCAGAAGGCAATTTGATAATGTGAACTGGCAATTCAAATGTTGTTACTGCTGGAACATAATGGGCTTTAATGAAAATTCACTCAAACAATAGAAGCTATATATCATAAACAACACAGCAAAAATAATGATAGAGGGAGAATTGACAGACTTCTATTGATAATAAAGAAAAGAAACTAGACAAGGATGCCCATTGTCAGCCTTGTTGTTTGTGTTTAACCTTGGAAAGGGTTAAACAGAAATATTACAGAAGAAAAGGACATAAAAGGATGAAAATTAAAAAAGGAAGAATTTTAAATTACAAGCATTTTGAGAATGATTTGGTTTTCATCTTAGAAGAATCCAATAGAACAGCACCAATTGATGGAGAAAGATAGAGACATATGGAAAGGTGCTGGCTTGAAATAAATAAAGACAAGACAAAGTTCTGACAAAGAACAATGTTTTCAAGAACAAACAGAAGATTAGCAGACAATATTGAAAATCCAGGTCACAAATAAGATTAAATACTCTGGTGGATATATTTGACAGCAAGATGCAGTACAATAAAATAGAATAATTATACAACTTAAGAGCAGATAGCGCCGAGATTTGGCGAAATGGAAAAATTTAACAACTGGTCACTATTAGGGAGAATATCAACAATCAAGATGAATATACTACCGCCAGAATTTTAATGCTTGTTTCAAACAATCCCAATCAGGCTTGGAAAAGATTACTTTGAAGATTTAAATAAAATCGTGTTGAAATATATATGGCAGGCAAGAAGGCGAGAAATAAAGTTAAAACTTTTGCTAGAATGCTAGAATAAGAGGAGGATTTGGCTTGCCTAATTGGAAGTTGTACGATCAAGCTACGAAATTGATGTGGGGTAAAGGAATGGATAACACTAAGAAATACTAGATTGTTGACACTAGAAGAAGGACACGATCTGGTTGTTGGGGTGGCATGCTTTTTTATGGTATAAAGGAAGCGAAACAACAGGAGTACTTTAGAAAGAACATTACATACGTGAGTCTTGAGGTTAAATTGGGAGAAGTCTAAAACACAAATGTTATTTGAAAATTCCAGTCTGATTATCGACTACTGAAGCATTTTCTTATCCTATAATATACAAAAAAGGAACAAACAGTTAGATATGGTGAAATACTGAATGAAAAGGGTGAACTTAAATCTATGCAAAAATTAGAGGAACAAGGTATAAAATGAATTGGTTTTCATATGTGCAAATACAATCAAGGTATGATAAAGATTTTAAAAACAGAAAGTTTTTTATGATAAATTGATTTAGATAAGATTTTGACAGGTGCTGATGAAAAGGTGGTTAAAAAATTATAACAGATATTTATTAGAAATTAAATTAGAATAAGAAAAAGTTTAAAGAAATTATGATTGCTTGGGGGAAAGAATTTTGGGATATGGGATTGATTTAGAAAAATGGGAGAAATTTTGGTCTCAAAATTATAAAATTGACAATCTCATCAGTATATAAAGAAAATTTGTACAAAGATGTTTTTACAGGTTGGCACTTTCCCCCGACAAGAATAGCAAGGATGTTCAAGAAATAAGTCCGACAAAAGTGTTGGAAATGTCATCAGACACCCTGGCTCATATTAACCCGATATGTGGTGGACATGTCCTGGATGCTAAAAAATATTGGACCAAAATCCACATGTGGTTGGAAAAAATGACACATAAGCATATAACTTGAAACCAGAGGTTTTTTTATTGGGAATTTTGCCTGAAATATAGAGTAAGATTTGAAATATCTGATTGTAAATGTATTAACGAGCAGCTAGGATTGTATTTGCTAAGAACTGGAAAAATGAGAAGATACCATTACAGGAGGAAGAGAAATTAAGAAAAATATTGAATGTGCTGAAATGAGTAGATTGACATTTGAAATTCGAGAACAAGAGGACAAACAATTTTATAAAGTTTGGGATCTGTTCTATCAGTGGTTAGATAATAAAAATACAGTAATGGAATATGTAGATTTTTAGAAAAAATAATAATATATAAAGACGTATTTTTCTTTTCTTTTTTAATTATATTTACAAAATGATTCTAGGATAGATCTGGGAGGACAATATTGAAATTGTTATAATAATAAACTAAGTAAAAATATGATTATCTTATAAAATATGAATGAATAAAAGTATTTCCAAATCAGTAGTCAATGACTGAATTAATAAAGATATAAATGTACTTGACATTTAATTGAAAATATGAGAGGATATATAATGTAATTGTAATAGAAGACTACTGAAATGGTTGCACAAAAAATAATATGTAACCAACCGGCACACTGTATGTATATATATTGGAGAATGGTTATGGAAGATGGTTTATGTTTTTATGTTATGTTTGTTTATGTTTGTTTTAAAATCAATAAAAAAAATTTTTTGAAAAAATTTTTTTAAGACCAATTGTTTAGTGACTGTTCAAAGTTACAACCTACCTGAAAAAAGACACTTATGTCCTGGATCTGAAATTTTGATGGTTGGGTCCCCCCTTGCAGTCAGGTGACTGAGCTTTGAGCGCTCAGTAACCAATTTACATATAATATACATATAAGCCATATTTGCAGCTGTTGGTAACATCATGTGGGTTGTAGCATCCTGTGGTCATGTGACTGTGTTTCATGATAATTTTGAGAAAAAAACAGCAGTTCCAGTTTTTGGCAAAACCATGCCATAGCAAACAATGAGCTCACTTAATGGCCAGGCACTGGTGAACACTTAACAATTGTAGTATTTGCACTTACAATCACATCATTCCCTTAAAGAATTACAGTATGTGCTCTTATGACTGCTGCATTTGATTAGCGACTGCTGCAAAAAAAAAATAATCTTGTAAATCAGGTTGGTCACAAATAGTTTTACAACTTTTATGACTTACAGTGTATGACCATTATGGTCTACCTGTACTTAATACATGTAGACCATATACCTATAGGACTACCTATACTTAATATTTTTTCTGATAGTTCATCCTATGCAATTCAGATTGTACTTAGTCATAAAACAATGACATACCTCATTTACAAAGTAAAAAATAATTATAAAAAATAGCAATTGGAATTTCATGCATTATTAAAAAGTATCAACATTGCAATTATTTTTTATAATAAATGCTCCAACTGCATTTTCTTTTTGGGAATATAGGTGTCACAGAAAGTGATCACCATGCTTCCCCTCCATCTCTTGTTAGTGACTGCCAAATGGACATCTGTATACAATGGAGGACAACTAATTAAGTTATGAACCTTAATATATTGTATATTAATTCTGCTGGACATTTTGTATTAGTTTCTGTTTGCAGACTACACATAAGAATAGCTAGTACAACCAGCATTATCGTAACCAGAAAACAAGGTTATTGGTGCACGAGTCATTGTTCAGAAAGATTGCAACCAGAAAAGCTTAAAGGCACTGTGGTCTCCAGGAAACTATTATGGTTTTATGAGTTTCTTCTTGTTATAACACTTTTTGGATCAACCAGCCAGTGGGTAATCTACTACTCACAGTAGGAGCTCTGCTCCTGGAAACAGCACTTATAGCCTATCCAGATAATATTAATGAGACCCTCAATCTCCTGGGAAAACTTGCAAAAATCTCTTAAATTACTTCTAATCTAAGAATGGTTTCCCTTATCTCAGGTGACACTGAGGCTGTCTTTTACTGTCAGAAAGGAGAGATGCTTGTGGATTTTCTGTTTCAGATGCCCCTAAGATTGAGGACACTACTTACTTCACAAATTTAGCCAGCAGAATGCTTGGGAAAACTCAGATCATTCATAATAATGTCTCCAGTCACAGCTCAGTTCCCCTGGGGAGCATTAATCTCTTCTGCAAATGCAACCTGGGAAGTTAAAATTTCCTATTTATGGAAAAGATGGACAACCTTGAACACATTTTGGCAAGTGAAATGGTGAAAGGAGGTGGATATTCTATCAGCTACAGAGGTGAAGTGAAATATTTGAAGTATGGATGATTTTAACATTAAAACTATGTTGCTGTTGTCCATCTAAAATGACAGGAATATTTTTTTTAAATTACTCATAAATAAGATGTGCTCATCTATATATTGTATATAAAAGCAAATATATACAGCAAATGAAAATAATTTAAGGGTCACAATGTACTCATAAATCTCAGATGACTCCACTTATGCAATGAAGTTTAAATTATCAACATGTGTATACATACATACATAAAGTGGGATGATGATTCCATCACTAAGGAATTGAAAGCAAGAAAGGGATGTTAAAGTTATATCCGGCCTAGACAAAACCCTTTTTTTAAGGATCCAATCTGGGTTGTTCACCGGGCCCAAAGGTTTTGTCTTCTGAGCTTTCAGATTCATGCTGGAGCTCCTTTCTATCAGGATGTGTATTTTGGGATATTTGCATCATATTTATGTGGTGCCTCATTGGGTGTGGCTTTCTATTGGTGGATTGGCATGTTGATGGCTGACTATTGACTGTTGTTTCCTTATGCTGTCAAGTCGTCGGCTCCTAAGTACCTGATAAACTGGAGGTAAATCAGTACTAGTTGACTGACAAGGAATCTATTCCCTAGGCTTCAATCATTTCCCTGGCTGTTTTTGTACCTGCTTGACCAACAATCTCAGTAGCTGTGAAATTGAATGTATGTCCTTGTTCATTGCAATGTGAGGCTAGCAGTGAGTTGGGTCTCCTCATATGACCGCTGCCTTGTGTTCTTGCAGTCTGGTGGTTGGCTTTTTCCCCGTTTGTCCTACATAGTCACCAGGGCAATCCATGCAGAGGATTCAACAGATTACATTAGATTACATCTCCTATTTCCAAGCAACCTTTTGCAATGCATATGTCCTCATATGATAGTCTCTGGGTGGTGTGCAATGCCCACTTGCACATCTCGGAAGCTGTGTTCTACTGTGCCTGAAATGTTTTTGATATATGGCAGGGTCTGCCATATAGCTGATCTTATACCTTCTTTCTTCATTTCTCTTCCTTGCATATTATTCAGGCATCTTGTAATAAATGCTTGTGGGTACCCATTCTATCTGATTTTTTTTTCTTTTAAACACATCTATTTGATATAAAACATACACCAGTCTTCAACAAATAACAAAAACTCCTGTGGTGAATTGAAGATATTTCTACAATGGCTAGGAGTTGCTTCAAAGACTGAGATAGCAAATAAATACAACAAAAAAATATATTTGCATCTCTTTTGCAGCCTCAGCTGCTATGGAACACAACCCATTTATGATACAATTCATTTGTTTGCATTTAAAATGCCTCAAGACATTTTATTATTATTATTATTTTAATTTTATTCAATTATTTTAATTTTCTCTTTGGTTAGTTTTTTTTTACAAAGGAAAGGCAATCCAGAAATGTCTCCATTTGCATTGTTGGGGTTTCTTTTTCTTACAGAAATAGCATGAATGACGATAAGTCACTGCAGTAAGTACACTTTGCTCATGGGGTACCAAGGGAAAACAGCAGCATGTAAACGATGTACAGTTTGAATATACATAGATCATTGTTACCCTTCAGCATATTGTACTGCTAAACTATGTAGTATTTAATGCATGAAAATCCTTCCCTACTTCCACTGAGGAAGGTCTAGTAAAGTGAAAGATAAAGTCTTACAAATTTAACCCTTGTGCCATTCATTTTATCGTCATGACAGTCTGCTATAGTGTTCCTATTCCTATCATTGCTTGCAGCAGCAGTGTTAAATGACAGCTCGCCTTTTTTGATGGACACATTTCTTTGTGTGTGAATATCAAATGCATGCTTTATGAGCCAGGAATGAATGCTAAATGAAAACCACTTGTGCTTTGTCAGGGGGTTTGCATCTGTGTGATGCACATACTTTCACCTTCAAGACAATTCAGGGCATTTCAGACTATCTAATAATCATTTGTAAAAGGGGTTTAAGTAATCTCACTGTGAGGAGAACCAGAGCTCTCCACACAATGGGAAAATGGCAAGAGGGGGAAGGGAAATGAGCACCATGAGAGCAGCGATAGGAGAGTCCGCAGCAGTTCCCCTGAGGCCTGTATTAATCAGCAGACAAATGGGCTATATCCTAGCATGGATTCATTTTTCAGCAAGAAGCTGCCAGCAAAAGATTTTCTGTTGGAAACACTGAATTGCCTTTCCTTCCTTCAGTCAATGGGGGCAGGGTGGAAAAACCTGCTGACAAACACTTCTTTGGGCATTTGACACAGCTTTTAGATCCAGTTACAGCGAGAGAAGAAATTGAACAAATTAGGAATTCAGGACAAAAGAATCTCAGTTCCAGCCTGGTAAAGGATGGTTTCTGCATTGTAAAAGATAAGATTGGTCCTTTCTCTGCTTTCTCTCCTTCTAGAACATTAAAAAACAAAAACAAAAAGAAGTTCTTCACTCCTTCCTTTTTTGTTTGTTTATTTGAATTCAACAAATGTGAAAAAAAAAAACCTCACACCTTATTGCTAATTGTACTTGTGTATGGAACTTGGTAGGCTCCAAGTTCCCCATTCTGATTGGCTGAAAAGGCCATCCTAGTAGCAAACCAATCCGATTGGCCTGCTGATAGCGGAACACTTAAAGTGGTGTCATTGGCCAAAAAGCTGCAGGCAAGCCGCTATAAAAAGGGCTGCTGCGGCTTGGGTTGTCATTCCGTTACCATTGCTTACTGTTCTAAATAAAAGAGTTGTTGTTGGAACCCGGTCTCCGCGCAATTTATTTTCTGGACGGAACACTGGCGACAAGGGTGGGATCGTCGTAGAAGAGCGAGACCGAAGCATGCGGCAATCTGAACCAAGCAAAGAGAGATGGCGTGGTAACAACGCACCACCCGGACCATTCAATCCTGATGAGGAGGATTGGGAGACGTATATCAATCGCTTTCTTAATGTTTTAGAAAGCAACGAGCTGCAGAGATATCTGACCAAAGGAAGAGAGCTGTTCTTCCTTACACACTGCGGTCTGGCTGTCTTTAAAATGGTGAAGGCACTAGCCAAACCAAGAGATGTCAAACAGATGACTTGGCCTGAGCTGAACAGAATGATCTGAGCACATTACGCACTTGTGGTCTCCAACTTGATAAAAAGACACGAGTTCTACAAGAGAGACCAGAGACGATGAAACTGTTGCAGATTTTGTAGCTGCCCTGAGGCACATCAGAGGAGCCTGTGATTCCAGAACATGGATGAGGCCATGAGGGACCGTGTGGTCCTTGGGTTGAGGATGCTATACTTCAGAGTAAGCTGCTGAATAGACCAAACATAATCGCAGCCAAGGCTATTGCAGAAGCCACTGCTGTCGAAGCAGCAAAGAAATCCACAGCCACCATGCACCAGATGAATTCGATTCCAGACCCACCAAACCAAGCCAGAGAGAAGAAGGCAGAAGGAAGCAAGAAACAGCTCACAGCGACCACCCACTACGAAGATCTCGAGTCCCTGAGTGACACTGAGGACGAAAATGAAGATAGACTTCAATCAGCTAAGACTTCAATCAGCTAAGAAATGACGGGAAAAGAGAAGAAACAGTGGGAGTTTCAGTGTGCTGGATGCAGAAGCAACCACCCGCGCATCTGAATGCAGGTGCCTAGACGTAATCTGTAGGGCTTGTAACAAAAGGGGCGACATCGAAAGGTCTGCCGAAACAAAAAGAGCTATAGTCCTAAAACGTGGCAGCACCCCACACCAGAAATGAAGAGAGACAAGCCGGAAGCAGATGAAACCGAAGCAAAAAGAACCAATGAAAGAGAGGAAACACATCAGACGGTAACCCATTGGAAATGCCAGGGCAGAAAATGGAAAAAAAGTCTGGGTAGAGGGTGAACACTCGAGGGGAAGCCCTGTGAGATGGAGGTTGACTCCAGGTCCTTTTTATCTATGGTATCCTGGAACATCATCCAGCACCTGATACTGGACATCAAACAAAGAGAACATCAAAAACAAAGACTAATTTTAAAAGACGACCAGGGAAATCGAATTCTGTAGTGGGCCTTGATATTTCCTTTTCAAATTTAAAAATCATGCCGAATTTTGCCTCTGACCATTGTCGACCATTGATCGCCCTAGTCTGCTAGGACTGAATGGTTCACGCCCCTGGGAATCGGGATGAACCGGGATAAATTGCATTGCTGCAGCAAACTGGGAAGAGAGCCTGTTACAAGAATTCCAAGATGTTTCAATGGGACTCTAGGCAAGTCCAAGGGGACCCCAATTTCGTTTAGCCTAGAATCCAAAAATAGCCCCCATCCGGTTAAAAGCCAGACGCATCCCTTTTGCCTTAAAACCAAAAAATTGAATGAACAATTAAACAAATTAATAGCACAAGGGGTGTTAGAGCCAATCGACCATGCCAGGTGAGATAACACCCATCGTGACTCCCGTAAAACCAGATGGGTCAGTGCACATCTGCGGAGACTATAAGGCTACCCTAAACCATGCACTCCAAAAAAGCGGCATACCCAGTACCGGTAGTCGCAACACTTATTGCACTCCCTAGGGAGAGGAAATTTTTTTGCGAAGCTTGATCTCGCACAAGCGTACCAACAGCTACCCGTTAACCCCACTACCGCAGAAGCACAGACTATTGTGACACATAGAGGGGCATTCAAGTGTAACTGTCTCCAGTTCGGTGTTAGCGTTGCCCCAGGCGTGTTCCAAAGCCTCATGGAGTGACTGTTAAATGGAATCAAAGGAGTCGTCCCCTATTTTGATGACGTTCTGGTGGTCAGCAAAAAACGCTAACCAACTAGAAAGCAAATTAAGAGAAGTCTTAAGAAGATTTAGAGATGATTTAGAGCCTTAAGGTAAAGTGAGAAAAATGTAATTTAAGCAACCAACCAAGTCGAGTTTCTGTGGCTACCTAATAGATGAACAAGGGATACAACAACCCCACCGAAAAAAGATAAAGGCAATCAAAGATGGACCTAGACCGAGGGAACAAAACTGACCTTCAAGCATTCCTAGGTCTCATAAATTTTACAATGTGTTCCTGCCCCATAAGGCAACCGTAGCAGAACCTTTACATTGGTTGTTAGACAAAAAAAACTATCTGGAAATGGGGGCCACCAGGAACAAGCAGCATTTTTCAAGTATCAAAGACCTATTAACATCTAACACCGTTTTAATCCAGTATAACAAATACCCTGCCTTTGACAGTCACCTGTGATGCATCGCCTTTTGGAATCGGCGCCATCCTGATCCACAAGCTACCAGACAGCAGAGAAGCACCGGTCACTTTCTATTCGAAAACGCTTTCCAAATCTGAATGCAATTACAGGCAACTTGACCAGAAAGCCTCGCAATCATCGCTGGAAGTCAAAAGATTCATGAGTACCTTTATGGCAGAACTTTCTATCACATCACTGATCACAAAAACCCCTTGCCTAGGGATCCTAGCAGGAAACAAGCCAACCCGACATTCTGTCAGTGTAGAATGACGAGGATTGGTCTGAATTCCTCGTCGCCTACACCTACATGCTGATCCAGCGCCCTGGAAAGACCATCACCCATTGCCACACGGCCCCTGAGCTGTGCCTCCGCTGACTCAATCTAGCAGAAGAGGACCCAGCTCCACCATCTCCACATTCCAACTTGAATGGCCTGGCCGAAACCTATCCGTTAACCGGCCAGCGGACAGTCACGAGAGACACCGCGAAAGACTCCTTGATAGCTCGCATCCTGCCATTCGGAGGTAAGGGCTGGCCGGGAAGAGAACAAAACTGAGACTTTTAAAACCATTTCGCACCGACAGAACTGAAACTGTTCAATCAGAGAAGAGGCTGTATTTTGTGGGGTGACAGGGTGGTATACCACATAGACTCTCCAGGAGGATGTTTTGTGCATGTTGCATCAAGGAGCACCTGCGGCATAGTTAAGATGAAAGCTCTGCGTCAGAAGTTAGCACCTGCGTGGTCAGACTGGGACAAGAACACTGATTAGTTGGGTGCCAACATGCATGACTGTCAAAATCGAGGGCAACCCCCCCCACAGTCACCAGTTACAGAATGGGAAACTCCCCAGGGCCCATTGCGTCTAGAACTAACATATTGACTTTGCATGGTCCACGACAAGCGCCAAACACCTTGTTTAATAGTTGTCATGTGGGATGCCTACTCAAACTGGCTAGAAGTCATACCCATGGTTTCTACAAACCACCGAGGCAGTGATGAAACAATTAGAAAAACTGTTCGCGCACGCATGGACTCTTTAATGTATTGGTATCAGACAATGGGCCCAGTTACCACATTGGCAATTCGAGCAGATACTTAGCTGCCCAGGTATCCGACATGCTTTGACCGCGCTGGCCCATCCAGCTGCAACAGCAGGGCTGAACGCATGGTTCAGTACACAAAGGAAGGCCTGGATAAAATGGACAAGGGGGCGCTGGCAAGACAAGCTAAACTATTATTAACCCTACAGAACATTACCCCTAGCATCACTACCAACAAAAGCCCAGCAGAACTCCTAATGGGTAGGAAATTGCGCTCCTACTTTGACAGACTGCACCCCACTTATACCTGAGATAAAACCCGCCTGACTCCTCCAGCAAATACAGCGCATTTGAATAGGCGACCTAGTCTATGCGCGGGACCCATTATGCCTTCCAGCCATGATCACCCAGATCACAGGCCCCCGGTCTTACTGACTACTCCTAGACGATGGAAGAGAATGGAAGTGGCACATCAACCAGTTTCGTTCGCACCCTCGAACACAATAATACACCAGTGGCGAAAATAAATACCAACCAAAAAGCAACCGGGGGGGGGGAATACAAAATTATAAAAAAGGGAGAGATGAACCTCCCATAACAAGGCAAATAAATCAAAAGAGCACTCATGTTAGATGAATCCCAAAAGAGAAATCCAGGAGCAGGAGAACGGAGCAAGGCCTTCTTGGAAGGAGACAGCCAGGCCAGCTCGACTAACACCAGACAAACCAGGAGGGAGTGGTGGAGCCATCACAAACCGGCCGAGAGACTCAGGCTGACTCACCCTTCCAGGAGGTTCCATGGAGAAAGCCACAGAGAAACAGCGATCCTGTCCGAACCGCTTGAAGACACGCTGAGACTGAGCTGCGCAGGTCAACCAGGACTCGAAAAAAGCCCCATCTACCTGCGTGACTATGTGACCACATTGGACTGAACCAAAAGCGCGGCGAGGGGTGTTGTGTATGGAACTTGGTAGGCTCCAAGTTCCCCATTCTGATTGGCTGAAAAGGCCATCGTTGGAGTGGCCACTGGAGAACCAATCTGATTGGCCCACTTGATGGCGGGAACACTTAAAGTGGTGTCATTGGCCACAAACCATGGGCAAGCTGCTATAAAAAGGGCTGCCGTGGCTTGGGTTGTCATTCCGTTACCATTGCTTACTGTTCTAAATAAAAGAGTTGTTGTTGGAATCCGGTCTCGCGCAACTTATTTCCAAACGGAACAGTACTGCTGCAAGCCTCACAGTAATTTTAATGAAATGCAATTCTATGTGTAAATAAGCAAATTTATAGGCATTTACAGTCAATTCAGGACCTCAAAAAGACCGCTTTTACATGAATAAGCACACCTCCCAATCAAAGGTGGTATTCAGCCAGTTCTAACAGGTTCTGGAGAACCAGTAGCAGAAATTTTGAGTAGTTTAGAGAACTGATAAATACTACCTCTGGTTGGCCCCACCCAATCTATTCGCTGCCTCCTGAGTCCCAGTTGATCCGCTGGGTCTTATTTTGTTGCCCTGCTCAGGAGAACGGATCTGGAAAGAGGTTAGTGAGGTAGGGAGGGAATTTTACAGTATCCTTCCCCTGCCACAACCACCAAGCTACACACACCAAACCACACCACACCCACAAAACTCCACCATGCCCACCAAGCCACATCTACCACTGCTCCCAATACAGTTACTTATGAATGGTGGATGCATTGTTTGATAGTTTTATCTACTTCCATTTGACAGCTATTAAAAGCAGGAACAGCAAGCAATGCCCCCCCCCCATCGCCCTTTGGGGTGGCGTCCTTCAATGCTGTTTTTAAAGGCTACAAGGGACAACCAGGGGCAGGACAAAGGAATATTTCAATAATGACATTATTGTGTCTCTCTGTTGTGGTGGATTTCATGAAGATGCAAGTGGGGTGAGGATGGATTTCATGAGGAGTCTGACACACACACACACCCATAAATTTGATTACTAGCTAAACCTGCAGAAGGGCATGGCCACCTTGTCTTATTTGCCATTTATTTAAAATATATATTTACATAATTGGTATAGTTTACATAGAAGATATGTTATTTGCTCTGAAAGATATAAACTACATGCATTTACATACAGATGCATTTCAAAATCAATTTTGCTCAACTTATAACAAGAATAAATTAGACAGCATATTGAGCTTTTAGTCTTGCAAGAAATGCAAAGTTAATTTGCATTTGCAAAGAATGTTGTATATTGCTGGATTTTTATTTTGCCTGTTCTTTAGGAGCTCAAGGAAGTGTACATACTACTTCCCACACACTTCCAATTCCTCTGCAAGAATCTCCTTGCAAGCTGGATTGTGCTGAGAGCCCAAAGTCATCCAGGAAGCTTCCACGGCTGAAAATAGGCTTGAGGCCAGGTCTCCCTGGTGATATTTCAAATCCTTAACAACTACAGACATTTTAATTTGGTATAACGTGTAGCATATATGTATGGAGCTAGATCCTCTGAAACATGCTCTGTATAATACAGTGATTGCAGTTCCCCATGAAAGAGATCATATCTCAGTTGAGACAGGAAAATAAGGCAATGGAAATAAGTTAAGAATGTCAAGAGTAAGCCAAACAGATATTTTGCAAGAGTGAGTATACATGCATACTTAACTTTGATTTCATTGATTTCATTGTTCTTATTAACTAAAAATGCAGTTATGTTCAATGGAATATCACCTGTACATTTATTAGACCACAAATAAGTTGATACAAATTCAGTTGTCAGCAGCATGCAATTCTCAGCTAAGTGATTCTTTTATCTAAGCTTTTCTTTTATCAATCTTCGCTAAAAGCTATTTGTCTTCTTTCTACAACAAAAATTACGTTCCTTTATTAAAGCCCTGCTGAATACATGCTCTGGTTTATATTTCCTTTCATTATTAAACAACCAAAAGTATTTGAAAATAACAATCTCTAGATTTAATATGACTTTGCTAATTCTCTAAAACTAGTCTTTAAATAGAAAAAAATATGGGCAGGGAGGAAAGTAAAACTGTACTTAATTAATATCCAGCATTTTGAAACTCAGGCTTACTTTGGAATAACATACAAAAGGACTAAATAAAATACATAATCAAGATCAAGCAGAGCTTTATTTGCTAATAGTCCAAAATTAAAAATGGAGACAAGACAGGAATTTATTTAATGATATTATAAAGTTATTTAACTTTTTCTCATTATAATAATATAAATTCTTCCAGCATCTTAGCATTATATTGGATTCTCCAGTGCACATTTCCAAAAATGATGTCATGGGTAGTCGCATCAGATCCTGCAGAGAATAATTAAATAGTCACTGTCTCTTCCATATCTATTCTACTTGTGTTTAGATATGGACAGTGTAATTAAAACAAATATGATATGTATAGACATTGCTTGTCTCTCCCACATGAGCACATTTTCTTATTTCTCCATACTGGGCAGTGCTTTACAATAATTGTTTATAATAAATATATGGACACATGGTGGCCAACTCAACTCCAGTGTATTCTAATACAGTTCGGTCTAATCTTGTCTCCCAAAGTCAATACTGATTCAATACAATACAGGATAGTTGAATTTTCTCTCAGTATAGAGCAGTCATAAAAATAAACACACAGCTGTTCAGCTAAGAAGCATAATATGGTATTATACCTCATCCAGAAAGATAAAGCGTTTTCAAACAAAAGAATTTGGTTCTGTGACTATTGTTATATACCCAAGCTGTCCTGCATGCATCATTTATTCCAGACATGCTTTCATGGCAGCTGGAAGAGGCTTGACTGTGGATGTTGATTGTGTAAAGGAGACTGGCATTTTAAGGTAAACACTGAGACTTTTCATCCATAAGATGTAACAGCTGCTACAACTGCAGATATGATTTCTAATGACAAATAGAATATAATGTCTTTCAAAATGAGTTATTGCATATTGAAAGCCTCCCATTAAACAGAAATCTTTTGGCATCTAGCAGCTGATTCTCCTGTTTGGAAGAAGGATGGCTTTTACTTCAGCAGTGGAATAAAATATTGACAAAATAAATAAATAAAAATTATTTTATTTACAGCTGACCTGTGAAGCTTTTCATAGTGGGGTGATGGTGAACATTTTTGGCTCAGCATGTCAAAAATTTAGAAAATGCATGCCTTGACTCTGGTGATGTGTCACACCCCTCTGCTTCCAAACAAAAGAAGACTCTTTGGAGAAGCCTCCTCTTCTTCCTTTGGGTTCTCCTCTCCAGATCTTCTGGAAGTTGCACAAGAAAGCTCTGCTTTTGAGGGTCTCTGAGGCCTTGGAAAATCATGCGAGTGTGTGGCACCATACATGCAACATTGCTCTGATGTTTTTGATTTACACAGAGGACCATATAATATGTAAAGAATCAAAGAAATATGAGAAATGCAAGAAGCAAAACATTTTAGCCTGCCTGCCTGCTTTCTTTCTTTCTTTCTTTCTTTCTTTCTTTCTTTCCTTCCTTCCTTCCTTCCTTCCTTCCCTACATTGAAATAAAAACTAACTGCAAGCAGAAAAGTGATCAACCCATCAGATGTTTACTTATAAAACATTCATTATGAATTATGAATATGTACAGACAGAAATTTTGTAAGGGCCATATTCTGTATTAGTAATCTTCAATCTTATGGCTGCCATATAGAATATAGAATAATAATAGGATTGGAAGAGACCTTGGAGATCTTCTAATCCAACTTCCTGCCCATGGCAGGAATTCCTATACCATTCCAGACTTTCATTGGACTTGATGGATGGATTCATGTGATAATAGAAAGAATAACAGAACAATGGAATAGAAAAATAGAGTTGGAAAGGACCTTAGAAATCCTCCAATTCAACCCCCTTCCCAAAGCAGGAGAATTTATACAATTTCAGATAAATAGCTGTCCAATATCTTCTTTAAAATCTCAAATGATGGAGCGACTACAAGTTTTGGAGGTTCTGCTTATCTCTCTGATAAATTTTCATCCATTGCTTCTTGTCCTGCCTTCAGATGCTTTGAAAAATAAGTTGATCCCCACTTTTCTGTGGCATCCCCTCAAATATTGGAACATTGCTATCACTGCTATCATGTCACCCCTAGTCCTTCTTTTCATTAAACTAGACATACAATTCCTGCAATTGTTCTTCATGTGTTTTGGCTTTCAGCCCTCTAATCATCTTTCGTACTTATCTCTCTGCATTCTTTCTAGAGACTCAAAATCTTTTTTATATTGAGGGAACCAAAACTTGATGCAATACTTCAAGTATGGTCCTACCAAAGCATTAGAAAATGGCACTAATAATTCATGTGATATTGATTTGTCAGATATTGATTCTATTTCTCTGTTAATATAATTAGACCAAAACATTTAAAACTGTTGTTGTTATTTGATACAATAATTACAGCAATCCTATGCTTTTTGTTGCCCATAACAACAGCATAAAAGACTTATTTATCTGTACATTCAATGGATGTAGAGGCCACCCACTTTAAATGGAATAATTTTTGTGGAGTACATCAGGAACAAACAATGAACAAAGAAAAACAATAACATACATATTAAAAAAACCAAATATGTAAAGCCCCTGTCACACTGCACCAACGGATGCAAAGAGGATGTAAAACGAACAAAAAAGCTTGCCATCCGTTCGTTAACGCGATGTACTCACTGCCTCCGTTTTGCTTCCTCTCTATCCGTCCAGCATCCATTTATTGACGTTTCATCTGCTCAGAAAGTTTTGAGCTGCTCAAAACTTTTGCGCGGAAAATGTATCCAATTCGTCCCTGCATCTGCTACGCCATCCGCTACGCATCCGCTACGCATCCGTTCTGCATCCGTTACGCATCCGCTAATCCGCTAGGCATCGCTGTGATCCGCGCAACTCGCATCCGCTCGGACACAGGGAGAAGCGGAACGGATGCAGAATGGATGCAGAATGGATGCCTAGCGGATGCAGAATGGAAACAAAGCATGTAAAATGGAAGAAACGTCCGCAGAGGGGACCTATCTCGGATACTAAGGAGTGTCTAGAGGATGCCTAGAGGATGCCTAGAGGATGAAAGGGACACCTATACTGCCTATAAAAAGGGGAGGCAACACATCTGGATCTCACTTCAGACCAGCAAGCCCTGCTGCAGACCAATGCAGCCTTCATCTGCCTCTTCCTCTTCCACAGCATCCAGTCATGTCCACCATGGATAGTAACACAGTCCTTTGGGCAGCCACCATCCTTCATGCACAGTGCGAAAGCCATCTACAGGCTCTTGTGAACTCTTACCACGGAAGAAAAAGGGGCGGCCAAGAAGCGTCTGGGTCCGAAGATGGTCGCCAGAAGAGCAGAGTACGGACTGTACAACAAGCGGATGGTTGGAGCTTCAGGAAACGAGACACTCGGGTATTCCAGAACTTCATGAGGATGCCTCCAGCCATGTTTGACGAATTTGTGCAGCGCGTGACACCAGGTTGACCAAGGGCAAACACCAACTTCCGGCCCAACCTTGAACCTGGGCTCAGGTGGGCACTGACTCTGCACCACCTTGGGCCTCAGGGACCACCTACAGGAGCATGCAGTTATGGCTGGAGGGTGCCACACAACACCATCAGCATTGTGGTCAGAAGAAGTGGTGCAGGCCATCATCGAAGAAATACAAGGAGGAGCTCCCCAGGTGCCCCTCCACTGAAGAAGGATGGAAAGAAAGTTGCAGAGCAGTGGTATCAGAAGTGGAACTTCCCCCACACTTTGGAGCCAATAGATGGCAAGCACGTGGCATGACAAAGCTTCCACCAACTCGGGGTTCACTTATTCTCAATTACAAGGGCTTCTTCAGCATCATCCTCTTCGGCATGGTCGATGCTGACTACAAGTTCATGTACATCGATGCTTCAGGCAAATGGCTCATCTTCAGAATGCCCAGGTATACAACGCCAGTGACTCAAGGGTGGCTGGAATGCAACCTCATCATGGGTTTTCCCAGATCCAGACCCCCTACCCAATGAAACACAAGATGTGCCCTACTTCATCATGGGGGTGACGCCTTCTCCCTCACAACCTCCCTCATAAAGGTCTATATTTCCAGACTCCTCACCCGTGAAGAGAGGATCTTCAACTACAGGCTGTCCAGGGCAAGGCGGGTGGTGGAGAACATGAGGAGGATCATGGGAAACTTGGTGCATCCTACACAATCTCATGCGCACCCCGTACCCAGTCTTGCAGAACAGGGCTCGTGGACTCCAACAAGGCAATGGGGAACTTGGAGCCGGTGGGTAATGGATGGCAAGGGAGAAACCTGATTAGACACTGTGGAGGTGCAAGGCCCCAACAAGAGTTTCATGTGAAGGGAAGAAGCAGCACAACCTCCTGAAACACTGGTGCAACTCCCCAGCTGGAGCAGTGGAGTGGCAAGACAGGATGATAGATGCTAATGGATGCTTCCTTGACCCTGTCCATCACATTGATGAGATTGTGCCATGTATGTTGAATGGCCTACAATGAACAAGGTATTTAATAAAGAGTTTTGTGTTTTATTGTTGAAATGTGTGGATCAATGATTACATTGTTATTTGATAATAAAAAGCTATAGGTGTTGTCACCTGGAGGGTGGACCATAACGTCTCACTATGCTTGCACTGGAGCGTTTATCTATCCCACAGCTATTACCCATCCCACAGGTATCCTAACCCATCCCACAGCTATTACCCATCCCACAGGTATCCCTGCCCATCCCACTGCTATCTTAACCCGTCCCACAAGCATGCAAAGGCTTTAAACCATTTCTAAAAGTTTCCACCAAGACTTTATTGACTAAAAGAACTGAAAGCAAGTGTGTGAAGCAAAGCATAATCTTATTAATAAACAAACTGTAAAGAAAAATGACCCAAGTGTCCCAAGCAAGATAAAAGTCATCAAGGTCGCAACCCAGTCTCTGGCATTCATTCTCAGTCACTCTGAGGCGTGCCCATAGTCTCAGGGGTGAAGGGTCCAGGTGTTGTGGAGGTGGCTGCTGCTTTGAGTGCTGGCCAGAGGCACCATTGGTGTGCCTGGCCCCGAGAAGAACAACAGGGGATGGTGTTTGGAGGAACCTCTCAGAGAGCTGGCTCAGTTCCTGTGATGTTGAGAGCCCCTTCCTCCAGGACATGGGGTGTCAGTCCCAAGACCGATGAAAGATGTTCTTAGGCCAGGCTTGGCTGTGGGGTGGAGGGAAGAGGGTGTAGTGGGGATGTATGGTCTGCAGTGTGAGTGAGGTGAGGCGTGGATGGCATCTGTGGCAGGTGGCATCTTTGGTGTGGGTGGCATCTGTGTGTCAGTGGCATCAGGTGCTATCGGTGCGCATCAGTGGCATTCAGTGGCATCGGTGCCATCAGTGGCATCAGTGGCATCAGTGGCACCGGTTGTTTTCGATGTTACCCTGTGCCTTGTCTGGGAAGGGCTGCCTGTGGCTGCTGGAGCTCCTGGTAGCCGTTAGCCTGGGTAGGTGAGGCCTGTGGAAAGCCTTGGAAGCGGCAGTGACATCAAACTGGTGGTAGAGAGCAGACCTGGACTGGGTGGGAGCAGGTTCAGGCTGGGTCTAGAAGGTGTGAAGAAGACCGTGATCCTGTCCTTGATCACCTGGTACTGTGATTCGGACATGTCCAGGAGGGTCTGCTTTGACATAGGTGAGGAAGGGCTTGCAGTTGGATGTGGTATGTCAGTGTGTGTACCAGCTGAGAGAGGAGATCTACGCTGCTTTTTGATGGTGTCCCTGATCTCCAGCCCGGACAGTGTGGCTCTGTCCCTCTAGTCTGGCTCTCTGCCTGCTTTCTGTGGAGGTGAGCTGGGGGTGGATGTTGGCGTTGGTCTGTGGTGGAAGTGCCCTCTCCTTGCTCCCACTGCATCGGGGTCCTCCACGCGCTCTTCCATGGGGAGTGCAGCTGTTGGGGGGTCTCCGTCGTGGCACGCTCCACAGATACCTGCCTGAAACAGGAGCTGATTCTTGGCCAGAAGAGGACTGGCTTTTGTGGGCTGCCTGAGAGAGAGGGTTGTCAGTGGGGCTGCTCCTCGGTGGCGGAATCTCACCCTCCAAGAAGCTGCACTTGTCCATAGAGGTAGGTCTCTCAGTCCGTCAAGCTTGACGTGGCCCTGGCCAGATTTCTTGAGGTGGCTGCGCTTTCTGTACAGGTGTGCATGTGCTTCCACCAGCCGAGGAGGACCTCACGAAGTTGTAGCCCAGGCTTCTCCCTCAGCCTGTCCTTTTGGTGTCTCGATGGAGCCTGTGTGCCTTCTGCCATAGATACTCGTTCTCCCTCAAGCCATTCCAGCACCTCATCCTCATGTCCTCTTCGATGGAGTATTGTCTGCTCTCCTGTTCACATGTATGTCTCTTCTTCCCTCTGGCAGGGCTCTCTGGGCCCTCATCAGAGGGGCTTCGAAGGTTCTAGGGGCTGCTCCACCACACCACCACCACCATCAGCAGTAACAACAACAGTAGCAGCAAAAAGCAGGACCAGCAGGACCAGCAGCACCAACAGCACCAGTAGGACCAGCAGCGCATCAGTAGCCACCAGGAGCACCAGCAGGACCAGCAGGACCAGGATCAGAGCAGCAGAGTAAGCACCAGCAGCACCAAGCGGACCAATGATCAGCAAGCAGCAGAGTAAGCACCAGCAGCACCAGCAGGACCAGGAGCACCAGGAGCACCAGGCAGGACCAGCAGGACCAGGAGCAGTGCCAGCAGAGTAAAGCACCAGCACCAGGAGCAGTGCCAGCAGAGTAAGCACCCAGCAGAAGCAACCAGCACCAGGAGAGCACCAGCAGAAGCTCCAGCACCAGAAGAGTAAGCGCCGAGCAGCAGAAGCCCCAGCAGAAGCAGATGTGAAGGCCAGGGGGTGGGATGGTGGCCCTGTCCTTCTTGCCAGGGCTGGCAGCAGATGGCACAGGCTTCCTCTTCTTCCCCATGGTTTTTCATGGCTGGAGCTGTGTCTGGCAAGCAAGTCTTTTCCTCTGAATGGTGACCTGCTTGCAAGCTGCATCCCTTATATCCGCGGGGCTGATGCAATGCATCCTCCCGCATGCACAGGAACGCTTTGCATTCTACTAGGCATCCGCTAGGCATCCTCTAGGCGTCCGCTCTGCATCTGGTTCAATTCCGCTCGGCATCTTGCTCTGCATCCGTTCCTTCCATTGTGCATCCGCTTTGCTTGTGCTCCTCCGGAGCCCTGCGGATGTGCCATCCGCTTCATCCGCTTCCATCCGCTAGCTTCTTTGGAGGCATCCACTTTCCATCCTCGCTACGCCTCTCCCCATCCGTTCCTTTCGTTGTTGTCCTCCTATCTTGATCAAATTCAGGCCATTTTGAGAGCGGATAACAATGGATGGAACATTTTATCATCCGCTGTGTCCTTTTTACAAACGTTTTGCATCCGTCGGCCTATGTGACAGGCCCTTAACAGAATTGTTGGTCAGTTTGCTTTAGTTTCTCACCCAAAGAAGTAAGCAGATGGATTTGCCTTGTAGAAACCATCCACAAGTAAACTTTAATTTTTCCCACTTCTTTTCTTTGATTGCTGGTAAGTCATACTTAGCGTGAGTTCAGATAGTTTGTGTTCACTTTCATGCAAATTATAAATTGATATCGCATTGTATTTAATGTGAGCCAAAATTCAGTTATTGTGTGATTAGCATGCTCACAATGGAGGATCCCTTTTGGGGTTTTAAATGCTAAATGTTATTTGTGAAATGGAACAAAGAAGGTTCCATTTAAGGAAAGCTAAAAAAAAAAAAAAGCTTATTTTGAAGAATACAGGAACTAGCAGGTATGTNCAAAGAAGGTTCCATTTAAGGAAAGCTAAAAAAAAAAAAAAGCTTATTTTGAAGAATACAGGAACTAGCAGGTATGTTTTGGATATAGGCTTATCTTCTACCTTGTCCTTTGTCCACTTTATTTATTTTAAATATTTATAAGATTGATTGATCTAGAAGACAGATAGGATGGATATTTATATATATATTTTGCTTTTATTTTGTTTTTTATAAGTATGCTGTGACCTTAAAAAAATAAATTTAAGTTGCAACTATATATTTGAATCATTTACTGTGATTTAATAGTTCATTAATAAACATATAACATGTATGTTACAAAATATTCATGGCTATTTCTGTTAAGCTGGAAAGAATTACTTTCTTTTCTACATAAATATCACTTGGAATAGTGGACATTCAAATAATATAGCCATTTCATGGGATTCATTCAGGGGTGGGATTCTACCAGTTTGCACCTATTCACTAGAACCGGTTGTTAACATTCTAAGCAGTTTGGAGAACCGGTTGTTATAAGAAATTACTGGCCTAATCCTGTAAGGAAGGCAGGAAGGAAACATTCTGGTGTTGCTTACAGAAACTGCCTCTCTGTTAATCTTTATTATATTTTTGGCAGGACTAGACTTCCTGTCTCTGGAACTTCTCTGGAGTTTTTTCCCCTCCTTTGCTGGTGCTTTGCTTGTGTGGAGTGACCATTCAAAGTTACAATGCCACTGAAAAAAATGACTTATGACCATTTTTCACACTTACGACTGTTGCAGCATCCCCACAGTCATGAGAGGCCAGGCGAGGAGATGCATGCCTCAATGTGAGTGAGATTGAGTTGGTCACACCCAGCCAATAACATGACCACCAAGCCATGTCCATCCAGTCACATGATCACCAAGCCACACCCACCACCTAAGCCACATCCACATAACCAGTTGTTAAAGATTTGAATCCCACCCCTGGATTCGTTAATATACTAATCAAGATGTACCTGAATTTGTTATTTTTTGGACTTGATGTATGCTTACTCTTAACCATACAATGTACTTCAAGTTTTGTTTAGCCAAGCTTTCTTGGCAGTTGGTCCTTCTCAAGTTCTTCCTAGATGAAAAACAGGACCAAGGGGACTATCTAAGTACTTCCAGGCTGTAAATATTATGTCCAGACAGTAATACAGTTCATTGCTCTTGCCTGTACCCAACCTAAACCAGTGTCTGCCACACCAAGTAGACACAGCAGAAACTCCATCTCCACAGGAACGCTAAAATTACATTTATTGAGATTGACTATCATAACAAAAACTTCCAAGTTGACTGAGCTGTGCCTCCTCCTCCTTTTTATGTTCCAGTGAATCAGGATGATATTTGCCTGATCCAATTCAAAATGTCATTTCTTTTCTCTGAAGTAAAAAAATGTTGTGCCTTTGAGAATACAATCATCTGAGTAACACAATGAGAGAGAGAGAGAGAGAGAGAGAGAGAGAGAGAGAGAGGG
>BHFT01017143.1:0-31580 GCA_004320025.1 Laticauda laticaudata
AGAGAGATGATTTAATTTTATAAACATCTTCTCTTTGGGAACTGGAAGTCACAAGTGGGATTCTTCTTTTAGGACTTTTAGTGAACAGCTTGATTGTTGTCCTATCTTTTATCAGTAAACCTATTAAGTTTTTATATTATCTTCATGTGAAAATAACGCCAATGTTTTTCTCCTGTTCTAATTTAAGCGCATGTCACACTGCACCAACGGATGGAAAAAGGATGTTAAATACGGAGAGAAACACTGCCATCCGTTTGGTTAATGCGATTCATCCGTTCTGTACTCACTGCAATCCGTTTTTCCATCCTCATCTATCCGTCCAGCATCCGTTGACTGAAGGTCCATGTCCGCTCAAAAAGTTTTGAGCTGCTCAAAACCTATTGAGCGGAAAATATATCAACGTGTCCGTTCTGGCATCCGCAACGCATACGGGGAAACATCCGTTCTATATCCATTCGTCATCTCTTACGCGTCCGCTATATCCGCTAGGCATCCGCTGCACATGCGTGCAACTCAAATCCGCTCCAGCGGAAAACAGACACAGGGAGGACAGCGAAACGGATTCGGAACGGACAGCGCAGCGTTAGTGCATGGACGGAGAAAAGGATGAAGAGTGGATGCACCTCGCATACCAAAGCATTTAAAAACGGAAAAAACATTCGCAGTTAGGGGACTATCTACGATATTTAGGATGTCTGTGCAGGATGCCTGAGGATGCAAAAGGACACTTAGTGGAAAAACTATATTGCCTATAAAGGGGGAGGAACTCACCTGGATCTCACTTTCGACCAGACAGCCCTGCTTGAGACCTCTGCAGCCTTCATCTGCCCTTGCTCTCCACAAGATCCAGTCATGTCACCATGGATCGTAACACACTCCTTTTGCAGCCACCATCGTTCTGCAAACAGTGCGAAGCGACTCCAGGCTTTTTCAACCTGTTCTATGGAAGAAAAGAGGCAGCCAAGAAGTGTCTGCGTCCAAAAGATGGATCAGGAGAAGAGCAGAGCACGAACCGTACAACAAGCTGATGGTGGAGGCTGAGGAATGAAGCCCTCGTGCATTCCAGAACTTCATGAGGATGCCTGCAGCCATGTTTGACGAAAGTTGTGGAGCGGCTGAGACCCAGGTTGACACAAGGCAAACACCTAACTTCCAGCCCAGCCTGGACCCTGGGCTCAAGGTGGCGACTGAACTCTGCACAACTGGCCTCAGGACCACGTACAGGAGCAATGCAGTACGGCTGGGGGGTGCCACACAACACCAATCACATTGTGGTCAGAGAGAGTGGTGGCAGGCCATCATGCGAAGAATACCTGGAGGAGCTCCTCTGGCCTCCACTGAAGAAGGGCTGGACGAAAAGTGCAGAGCAAGTGGTATCAGAAGTGGAACTTACCCCACAGAGCCGTTGGAAGCCATAGAGCAGCACGTGGCCTGCAAGCTCCAGCCCAACTCAGGTCCTCTTAATTTCAACTACAAGGGCTTCTCAGCATCATCCTCTCGGCCAATGGTCAATGCTGACTACAAGTTCATGTACACTTGATGTTCAGGCAACGGGTCAGCTTCAACGATGCCCAAGGATACAATGCCAGTTGACCTCAAGGAGGGGCTGGAACGCAACCTCATCATGGCCTTCCAGATCCAGACCCCTGCCGCAACAACACGCAAGATGTGCCCTAACTTCACATATCCGTGGGGGGTGACGCCTTCTTCCTCAGAACCTACCTCATGAATGCCGTCATACAACTTCCAGACTCCTCAACCCAACTGAAGAGAAGATCTTAACTACAGGCTGCCAAGGGCAAGGCAGTGTGGAGAAACGCCTTTGGGCATCCTGGCCAACAGGTTCCAGGTACTTCTCACCACCATGCAGCATCACCCAGAGACCGTGAGGAAGGATCGTGGAAGCTTGCTGCATCCTGCACAATCTCATGCGCACTCGCTACCCCAGTGTTGCAGAATAGGCTCGTGGACCTCCAACAAGGCAATGGGGACAATGGAGCCTTGGGGAATGGAGGCTAAGGAGATAACCTGATAGACACCTAAGGATGGTGCAAGTCCCCAACAGAACTCATGTGAAGGGAAGAAGCAGTGCGACTCCTGGAGACACCTGGTGCAACTCCCCAAGCTGGAAGCAGTGGAGTGGGCAAGACAGGATGATAGATGATTAATGGATGCTTCCTTCAGCCTGTCTCATCACACTGATCGAGTGGGCCATGTATGTTTGGGTGGCCTACAATGAACAGGCATTTAATAAAGAGTTGTTGTTTTATGTTGACATGTGTGGATGAATGATTCATTATTTGTTTTTTTTTGAAAATAAAGGGCCATAGGTGTGGCCCTGGCAGGGGTGGACGCATAAAGTCCCACTATGCTTGCCACATGGAGGTTTATTATCGCCACAGCTATTAACCATCCCAAAAGGTATCCCTGCCATCCCAGACAGGAATCCCTGCCCATCCACAGCTATTGCCCATCCACTGATATCCTTACCTCATCCCACAAAGCTGCAAAAGCTTAAACCACTTCTAAAAGTTTCCACCAAAGACCTTTATTGACCAAAATAAATGAAGCAAGTGTGTGACGGGCAAAGATAAATCCCTTTTTAAAATTTTAATAACAAGCATGTAAAAGAAAAAATGACCCAGGTCAAGTGTCCCAAAGCAAAAATAAAGTCAACAGGTAGCCACCCACGTCTCTGGCAGTCCTTCTTGGTCACTCTGAGGCATGCCCAGTCTCAGGGGTGAAGGTCCAAGGTGCTGTGGAGGTGGCTGCCTGCTGAGTGGCTGTCTGAGGCGCCACGGTGTGGCCTGCCCCGATGAGGACAACAGGGGACGGTGTGTTGAGGGAAGCCATCAGAGAGCTGGCTCAGTCCCGTGATGTTAGAGCCCCTTCCTCCATGACATGGGGTGTCAGCCCCAAACTGTATGACAGATGTACTGAGCCAGACTTGGCTGTGGGTGGAGGAAGGATGCAGTGTAAGTGGGGCTTGTCTGTCTGCAGCTGGTGAGGACTGGCATCAGTGGCATCGTGAATGGGTGGCATCTGTGGCGTGGGTGGCACGGTGGCGTGGGGTGGCATCGGTGGCATCAGTGCACGCGTGGTGTCTGATGTACCTGTGCCTGGACCTTTGGAAGGGCTTCTGTAACTGCTGGACCTCCTGGTAAGCCGTAGCCCTTGGTAGTGAGGGCCTGTGAAAAGCCTTGGAGGGCAGTTGACAATCACCTGGGGTTGGAGGGAGCAGGCCTGGACTGCGGGTGGAGCTAGGTTCATCTTGGTCTGGAGGGTTGTGAAGAAGATCGGTGATCCTGTCCTTCACCACCTGGTACTGGGTTTCCGACATGTTTCATGAGGGTCCTGGTTGACCGTAGTGAGGACGGGCTTGCCGGTTGAGGAGGGCGTCGGTGTGTACCAAGCTGAGAGAGGAAGATTACGCTTGCTTCTGATGGTGTCTCTATCTCCAGCAGGACAGTGTGGCTCTGGCCCCTACCCATTCTGCCTCTCTGCCTTCTGTGTGAGGTGGGGGTGGATGTGGTTGGTCTCTGGTGGAAGTGCCGTCTCCTTTCTCCCACTGCGTCAGGGGTCCTCCACAGCGCTCTGCCACTGTAATACAGCTGTCGGGGGGTCTCCACGTGGCATGCTCACAGATGCCTGCCTGGACACAGGAGCCTGACTCTGGGCCAGAAGAGGACTGGCTTCAGCAGGCTGCCTGAGGAGAGGGTTGTGAAGGGCTGCTCCTCGGTGGGCGGATCTCACCCTCCAAGAAGTTGGCAACTTGGATATCATGTAGGTCCTCCCGGTCCCGTCAGCTTTGACCACGGCCGTGTGCCAGATTTCTTGAGGTGCAGCTTCCCATACCAGGTGTGCATGTGCTTTCCACGCAACCAAGAGAACTCTGAAGTGTAGCCAGGCTCTCCGCCTTCTCTCTCCAAGCAGCCTGCTTCCCTCTTGGTGTCTCGATAGAGGCCTCGTGTCCCTTCCGCAAGGTATTCATTTTCTCCTCAGCCACTCCAGCACTCCTCCTCATGTTCCCTCTTCGATTGTGTATTGCCGCCTCTCCCGTTCCATGCGTCTGCCTCTTCTCCCTTTGGCAGGGCCATATGGGCCCCACAGAAGTGGCTTCGAGGTTGTAGGGGCTGCTCCTCCACACCACACCAACCAACAAGCAGCTAGTAACAACAGTAACATGCAAAAGCAGGACCAGCAGCAGCCAGCAGCACCAGCAGGATCAGGAGCAGGAGCAGGACGCAGGAGCACGCAGCAGGACCAGCAGGACCAGCACCAGCAGGACCCAGGAGCACGAGCAGGAGCCCCGGAGCACCAGCAGGTCCAGGCAGGACGCACGGAGAGCAGCCAGCAGAGGTAAGCACCAGCAGAAAGCCTAGCACCAGGAGCAGTGCCCAGCAGACTAAGCAACCAGCAGAAGCAACCAGCACCAAGGAGCAGTGCCCAGCAGAGTAAGGCACCAGTAGAAAGCACCACCACCAGAAGCAGCATCAGCAGAAAGCACCACCACCAGAAGCAGCATCAGCAGAGTAAGCCACCAATGCAGAAGCACGCAACCACCAGAAGCAGCATCAAGCAGAAGCACCACCTCCAGAAGCAGCATCAAGCAGAAGTCCCAGCCACCAGAAGAGCGAGCTCTGGGCAGCAGAAGCCGCGCAGCAGAAGCAGAGTGAGGGCCAGGGGCAGGAGGGGTGGGCCCTGTCCCTTCTTGCCAGGGCTGGCAGCAAGATGGCAGAGGCTTCCATTTTTACTCATAGTTGCGGGTTCTGGCTGGCTGGCTGGCTGGCCAGCTGTGGTCTGTGAAGCAGGTCTTACCTCTGAATGGTGACCTGCTTGCGAGCTGCTTCCCTTTATATCTTGGCCTGACAATGCATTCCCCCGCATGTGCAGTGAACGCTAAGCAATCTGCTAGGCACCACCTGTACTTCCGCTAGGCTTCCGCTCTGCATACCGCTTCATCCGCTTGGCAATCTGCTCTGCATCCGCTCTTTCCGTTCCTTGTCCCACTTTGCTGTGCTCCCCCGGAAGCCTTGCTAAATGTGCCATCTGCTTCCATCTGCTTCCATCCGCTAGGTTTCCGTGGAGCATCCCTTTCGCATCCGCCAAACGTCCTCCCCCCGTCGTTGCTTTCTGTGTTTGTCCGCTCTGGTTAATGCCAAATTAAGGGGAACTTTTGAGAATGGATAAGAACGGATGGAACATTTTGCTCGTCCGCTGTGTCCTTTTTACAAAACGTTTGCATGCCATTGGCCAGTGTGCAGAGCCTTTTCCATTGAAAAACGCCACAGAAACTGGACAGCTCATTTTGTGAGTTGGTTTAAAGTTCTTCCCTTGGTCTTCAGATGAGAATAATTCTATGCAAGGACCGTAGAAATTAACTTTATAATACAACTCTGTACATACTTAACCCATAATACTGAACAACCATATATAGATATGCTCTGATAGATGGCATTGCTCTATGTATTGCAATTGATATCCAATTCCACGTAACAGAAAATAAATGATTCTTTCCCTTCCCTGTGTTTGCTCTATTGTATTTGTTTTGTAAGATCTAATAAGTAGAACAGCTGTACATAATAGCCAATGAAAATAACAAAATAATACATGAAGTATATTAGGAACTCTCTTGGACTCAATTGGTTCGAGCATTTAAAATTATTCCCTGAGTATTAAGGATAGTAAAGAATAATTTGTGGGGTCCTTGTGTTCTCTCAACTTTGATGTTTTCTTGTAGATGTTTAATTACCAAACTAGATAGCATCATCGGGACTAGCAAATATTATTTTTTATTAGTAAAACCTCGTTCTCATTTTATTTAATAGGAAAGATTCTAATTTGAGCATGGGAAACTGTCTGTCTAACTAATGGACATAAAAGAAGTAAACACTCTTGGGAGCTTTAAATTCCTAGAAGTAAAACTTTATTGGATACACCATTTCAGCACTGAAGAATTAAAACCAGCTCTGCTTTTTCTGTGCAAATGTTTGCTTAGTTAAACAACAGCTCCCCTTTCTCCCCACCCCTGGGTATTCACATTGGCCAATTATGAGACATCCTTTTATTATGGAAAAAAATCCACCTCCTTCTCAGGCACCTGCAGTCATGACCTTGATGGTTTCCAAGTTCTCACGATTTGTGCACAAAACCTCAGCATTCCATTCTACTCTTCCCTCCCCACAATTCAATGCCAGGTTGAACAGTGATAAAATTCAAAAGGAGCCAAGCAGTTCAATCTTGACACCTAGAGGAAAAATATGAAAGAAAATCATATACAAATGAAACAATTGATTAAAGATATCTCACAAATTCAAAAGATATTTGTTTAAAAAAATCCTTTTCTTCTGCAGGGTTTTGTGAGCTAATACTAAATACAACAGCTGCTATCAATTGCTGTTAGGTTTCACTAAGGTTGCTTTCCAGGCAGAAGAAAGCATTATTTTTGAGTGATGCCTCAATAAATACTGAATCTGTAATCAAGAATTTCCTTAGCTATATTTACTGTACTGGAGAGATTCTTAGCCAAGTTTTAAAAGATTTGCAATTACTCCTACTATAATTCTGGGATGCTGGACATAAATTATTCTGAATGCAAATTCTACCTCACAATGTTGAAGTGACTTAATTTACTGGTTCTGATTTTTTTTAAAAAATAATGTAGCTATTAATAATGCTGGCCCTAGCAATAACAAAAGTTATGACTTGAAATTAATCAAAATTGCTTGCAAAATATTTTCTTGTTAACCAAATGAAGTTCTTGTTTGCAAAATTTGAAATTAATGTTAGGAAAGAAATTGTCTTACAAGTTCTGTAAATTTAGGAAAGAAGTGGGAACTTCAGGGAGATGGAGCCAATTCAATCAACCTGCCCGAGGCATCTGATGGACCCAATGTGGTTTCAGAAGGTGCTTGGAGTTTTCTAAAACTCTATTACATGGTTCAGTCAAGGCTCTTGTTGCAGCTTGTGCCTATGCAGATTCTGTGTGTATGGATCTCATGAAGCCTCATGGTTTACCAAGGGACTCAGAAAGATGAAGCGATATAAGACATGCTTAGATAGCCACTAGAGGAATACAAAGAGTGAAAGTGACTGGATACAGGTAAGAGCCTAAATTAACTTCAACTCTGTGGCAATAAGAACAGCAAAGCATAATTACTTCTACGCCCTTATTGTAGATAGCCAACTGGCAGGCCTGTTTTGGGTAAACAGGTCTCTCCTGGGTAAGAAGAAACTAGGGGAATGTTTGCAGGGTTACTGTGAGGAATATTTTCGACAACTATCTGGTAAAGACACTCAACTTTTCTCAGCATTGGAGCTGGCTGGGCAAATCTCTTGTTGGTGGCGGAGAACCATCTGAGCCTAGTTATCTGGGAGGAACTCAAGCCAGCTGTTTCTGAGCAAGTGGGGCTGTGAGTTTCAATGCTTCATGGTTCCTGCTCAAGAAGCAGGTGGCAGCTGTGGCTTGGGGGTGGGGGGCATTGCACAGATTTGTCTCATATGCCAATTGCACCCATTCCAGGACCAGAGGGCTTACTCATGGTTACTGACACTCATGATGTCATCTCCTATCTGGATTATTGCAATGCATTCTACACGGGGCTGCTCTTGAAGATCACCTGGAAACTTCAACTGGTCTAAAATGCAGCAACATACACAGTAAGGGGAGGGCCCTAGCTTTTCCCATGTAACATTTCCATTGCATGAAATGCACTGGCTTCCAGTTTGTGAGTGCAATTCAAGGTGCTGGTCATCACATTTAAAACCCTATATGGGCCAAGGTGTCTGCAGGAACATCTTTCCCTAAGGACACCTATCTGTCCTACAAGGTCATAGAATTGGACTTGCTTCTAATCTCTCTTCTCTTAACTATTATCTGATGAAAGAGCTAGGAAGCCAGCCTTTTCCATGGCAGTCCCAGCCCTATGGAACACCTTGCACCCTGAAGTTCCACAGGACTCCATCCTTTAAGCCTTCAATAAGGCTTTAAAGATTTGGGTTTTCCCCCCCCAAGTGTTGGGAGAAGATTACATGACCACACATTAGAACTGATTGATGCCATTAGAACTGATTGATGTTGTTTTTAATGTTTTGTTCAGCTGAGCTTTATAGAATTTTAAAATGATCTTATATGTTTTTCTTATTTTTTTATTGGGTGCCACCCAGAGTTGGTTTAAAGATAGGAGGCTGTATAAATGTTTGAAATCAATAAATCAGAAAGGGATTAAAAATTAAGATGTCATCATATAATGCCATTATGGTTTGCCTATAACTGAAGTACTGTATCTAGCTCTGGTCCCCGTATTTGAAAAATAATTTTATCAGAACTGGAAAAGTATAGAAGACAGCAGTCAAAAAGATCAGGCATTCTAACATCCTTCATATGTGCAAAGATTTTTACTGAGGTTGCAAAATCATATATGACATGAAGAAAGTTGACAGTATTAGGACCAGGCATAAGCAGTGAACCTGACTGAAAGCATGTTTTTAATAAACAAACGTCAGACAGTACATAATTAATTTATACTAACATTCATTGCCACAAGATATGATGATGGCCACTGACCTGGATGGTTTTAAAAAGGGTATTAAATAAATTCTAGCCCCATTAAGGCTATTAAGGAGGATAGGCTTGATGTGGGCTGGACAATTCACTGTTACCATGGATTGAGGACAGTACACCTCCAAATATCAGTTCAGTTTTCTTCACAGTTTGAAAGAATATGTTACTGTTTTTGGCTTATGAGCATCTCAAACATATCTCAAGAGGTCCTCTTCCAGATATACTTAGAAAATAAAAATGGCAGGTGGCACTTTATTTTGAAGCTATATTCAGAAAAGAGAAAAAATAGTATATGCCAGCGGATGAGATGAAAATATGGAGTGTGTATATGTATTGAACCCTTGATGTTACCTGAAATACTTTTGATATTTTACTTATGCCTATGCTGCAATTTTGAAGTCAGGGTAGAGTTTTCTGAGCCTTGCCTGTTTGCCCTCCATAAAAAGATGTTGTGTCCTCTGAGAGGGTCCGTATATGATTGATATTTGGGCCTCTCACTTTACCCTTTCCTTGTATTCAGTTTCTTGGTTCAGTTATTTGTCTTTGAAGCTCAACCATTTGCCTGCTGAGAATTTGTGTTTTTCTGTTTTTATTCTATTTGGTTATTATGAGCCACTTTGGATCATCATGTGAGATAGGCATCCATATAGGTTCTATTAATAAACCGAGTATGTAATCTATCAGAGAACAATGCTTCTGCAGTTTGTAATTCAGATATTACTTTTAATTTTTATTTTAGTTCTAAAGAATTTGTTTTAATTTCCAGGTGTTTTATGTGTGTGTGTGTATAAATGTATGGTTTGTGTCAGTATCAGTTATCATGATGGCTTCATTATAAGTGTCATGATAATTTTCTTTTAACATTGTAGATGTACCCATTGATTCAAAAACTTTGGAAATACTTGATCTAGGCAATGCAGAGAAACACGTATGCATATTTGGATACAATCCTCAAATTTGTGAGCATATATATAGATAGTTCTTTGAGTTCAAAGAAGATATACTGTTTTGCAATTCATCTGTGGACAGTTTTAGTCTGGAAGCAAAAAGGCTAATACAGTGGTGGAACTGGAAATAATTGTTGTGATAACTGTGAGTATCCTTCAATAATGCCATTCATGTTTTTTGTCAGCTTTTATCAGTGCCTGTCTTCAAATTCAATGGATGCTTCAAAGTACAGAGTTTGCCAGGGGCTTCTCTCAGCAGCCACAGCTTCTACCATCCTCTTCTGGATGTCACAGTGGCATAGAATTTCCTTCACAGTGTCTTTTTAGTTCTACATGGACAATTTCAAGTTCTCTTCCCAGTCTCTACTATATTTGGAAGTAACTGGCAAGAAATAAGGTGGACATTCTGATTATATGTCCCACCTACTGCATCTGGGACTCAATGCTGATAAACTTCATGCAATCCAGGACGTCCATGTTGGAGACATGATCCTGCCAACAAATGCCAAGGATGGAACAGAGAGGGTTCATGTGAAATTTCTTTAGTTGTTTGATGTGTCATCAGTACAGAGCCTGGGACTCACATCCATGTAGGAGAGGGGGGTTAACCACAGCTTTGTAGGTTTTCAGTTTTGTGTAGATACAGATGTTGTTTGCAGTCACCCTGGAATCTGGCTGGCCTTCTGATCCTGGACTCTGTTTGTCCAAAATCCCATTGCTTGAGAGTATACATCCTAAGTATTTGAAACTGTTTTATTTGTCAGCTGGGTGTCATGAACAATGATGATTGGTTCTGCGAGGATGGTATTTGGCATGGGTCGGTAAAGTACTTCAATCATATTCAGGCTAGTAATCAGGCCAGAGAGCATAGCAGCATCTGAAATTTTGTTAAGCATCAACTGTAGAACATTATCTTTGTGTGCCAGGAATGCACAGTCATCAGGAAAGATGTTTCTTGAATAGACATAGATATGGAGGCACTTTGTGCATTCAAGTAGCAAAGGTCAAAGTAAGAGAAGTCCAATCCATATCTGATGTATGTTGCCTTCATCAGACCCTGAACAGCATATGACAAGATGTAAGCAAGGAACAGATTGAACAGGACTGCTTCATCCCACTGGAAATGGCAAATGCAGCTTTGATATATCACCATTGTAAAGGTCCTGTCTTGTCATTCCATTGTGCAGTAGATGAATCATCTTCACAAATTTCCTGGGGCATTCATAATGTCACAGGATGGTTCAGAGAGCCTCCCTGTGTACAGTGTCAAATATCTTTGTCAGGTGAAGGAAGACAGAGGAAAGAGGTCTGTGCTGCTTTATGTACTTTTCCTTGATTTGTCTCATGGCAGATCCCATTTCTGCTGCACTACACTCCAGATGAAAGTCACACTGCTCCTCTGAGAGGTTCCTTTCTGAGACAATGTTCAGAGAATGCAGAAAAAAATCTTGCCTAAAATGGATAGCAATGAAAAATTCCTGGAGTTTCCATAATCTGATTTATTTCTCTTATTTTTATGAAGAGCCATGGTGGGGAGAACCATGACAGAAGTTCACCAGGCTTCTCCTGTGAGAGACACGTGTCTTCTAAGATACTTTAGAATGCCTGAATCTCGTCATTGGATCTAGTGCTTTGTAGATATCAGTAAGAATGCCATCCTGCCCTGTTGTTTTGAGTTCATCTGCAATATTGCTTTCTTGATCTCATCAGTAGAGGGAGGCAAGTCTAGGACATGTAAGACTTGTAAGATGAGGAATATGCTGTACAACAGGGGTCTCCAAACTTGGCACCTTAAGAGTTGTGACCTTCAACTCCCAGAATTTCCCAGACAGCATGGCTGGCTGAGTAATTCTGGAAGTTGAAGTCCACAAGTCCTAAAATTGCCAGGTTTGGAGACCCCTGCTCTACGACATCAAGGTTAACTCTGCACGGCCTATTGAGTAGATTGGAAAAGTGTTCAGCCCAGCAGTTTTTCAGTCCTTCCTGTCTTTGATGAGATTTGCCCCATCAGGCGACGGCAAGGGGGAGAGCATCCTAATTTCGAAGGACCTCAATCTGTCTTTATGGCACCAAAGAAGTCTTTGACAGCATGCATGACTGCATAGTGCTACATCTGCTCAACATTCTCTGATGCCATTTGTTTTGTGTTGCTTGCAATTCTGCCTGTACTTTGGACTGCAGGTATTAAACTTGTCATTCTTTTAGACAGAATAGATCATTTTGCCAGTCTGTATAGGAGTTGCTCTTGGCCTGGAGAATTGCTGAAATATTTTTCTGGCTTTCATTAAATCAGCTTTAGGGCATCTGGGTTTTCAGTCCAAGTACAGTTGTTCGCAGGCTGCATGATGATATCTTTAAACTGCATCCACTTTTCAGAACAGGTTCCTACAAGTGGTAAACCTGACAACATGTTTTTCATCAGTACATCTTGAAAACTTTGCAAATGGCCTCAGTCTTTCATTGTGCCAGTGTTGAATGATGTTCTGAGAATCCTTGGTTACTTGCAGTACATTCAGATTGATGACCAAATGGACCAGGCTGCAATCAGACCAGCACTCAGCACTTCACTCAACATCACATGGGCTGGGTGATGGGGACATTTTTAAGGATGTGCTAATATAGTATGACATGGTCAAGTAGGTGCCAATGTTTGCACCTGGGGTGCATCTAGGTTGTTCTGTATTTATTTGCAAGACTAATCATTGTATTTGTGATGCACAGGTTGTGCTCAGCATATTTGTTCAGGAGCAAAAGGCCATTACTGTTTAGCTTTCCTACCCCATGTTTCCCAAGAACTTCATTCCAGTTGTTGCTATCTGTCCCCACCCTGAGTGAGCATATACCCCATTAGTTCAAAGCTTGAAAATTACTGATCTAGGCAGTTTGTATATCTCTCTAAGCATCTGTGTGTTCCATCCTCAGATTTGTTAGCATAATTCTATAAATTATAGTTGAAAGTTTCTTATTTCCTCATATAACTTGTCATGTAATGTACCATGTTCTAAATAATCTGTTCCCCTATTTCAATTCCCAGACAATTCTTAAATTTTAAACGAAGCAGATAACATTCTGTTGTTACCTCTGAGATTTCTGTTATCACTTTCCTGTATAATATTATTTAATTTATACATCAAATTTAGTGCCCATCTCACTTATGGAAGGACATGTTGCTATCCTTTTCTGTATCCGATGCAGATAATATGCCTGAATTCATGTGATTTCCAAATTTCCTCACCACATGAAAGCTTAGGCTGTACTTGTTAAACTAAAATCCTGTTGAACCATATAGAAGTTGCAATATCATTGAATATGGAATGGTGGCTAATACTTTGTAAGTTTGCATAGTATAAAACAAGAATTGCATTTGGTATGGATGTATTCTCCTTCTAAATTGGTATGTGATTGTTGCAAAGAAGAGTCATCCTGGGGTTTGTTTTTTTTTTGTTCCATTTGTATTATAATTGTATGTATTAGCATGATTTGGCTCTAATGTTAGACCTGAGGCACTTCTCAGAAATTATGTCTTTCTTTTCCTATGGCAGTGACAAAAAAGCATACTTTGGTTTGCTCCTTGAAAAGAAACAAGTTAAATTTGCATATGACTAAATTTATAGTGTTCCAAAGCATCATTTTACCTGAGGAACAATTGTAAATATGCATTGCAAAGGAAAATAGAGAAGAAAGTTTCCTTATCAGAATCACTGGTTTGTTATCTTTATAAGCAAAGTAAATTATACAAGGCGAATACAATGTAGACATGCAAGATATTTAAATTTACTTTATCAGTAATTACTCTTTACAAATAATTAATATGTAATGCATGCATTACACACTGCTCTAAAGAAGATTGGTATTCCCAGTTGCCTTCTCTTCACCTTTTCAGAAAGGATACATCAGCCTGTTCTTAGTGAAAATATATTTTCAAATGGGAACTTTCCACAATTTCCTCATTTATATCTAAGGACACTTTGGCCTCCTTCTAGTTTTATTGACAAGACTATCACTGTTCTTTATGTTAGATTAGCCACTTGGTTATTATTTGAATAAAAAATTGGGAGATGCTTTTCCTAACTGGTGTTGGTGCTGTCTTTTACATTCCTTTGCATGATGGCTATCAAGAGGCTTCTGTGTTAGTTGTTACTCAGTACAGATGTGTAAATCTTATCTCTTGGATAATCAAATGAAGTACATTTTTGAAGCAAAGTAGACTTCTAACCAATTGTTCAGTTTTTTTAAAAAAAATAGTCAAATAAATATACATTTATTTGTTTAACTTATATGCTGCCCATCTCACCAAAGAAAGTTATTATTTCTAGATTTAACAAATAGAGTTTTGCTAGTGTAAGCATATTAGGTTTATGAAGTTGTGCTATCAGAGAAATGAATAATAAGAAACTAAGCATATTATTTATGTTCCTATAAAAAGCATTTAGAACAAATTATGGCTTCATTTGGGCTGGCTCATGCCAGTTGAATTTAAACATACTTGTTACTAAAATCCAGACATAGTTAACCAGCATTAATCTGAAAACAAATATTTAATGGTACTTGATGAGGGAGGCAAAAGTTGCTTCCTATCATATGACAGAGAAACTCCTATCTTAGGCCATACTTCCTAAATTTAATTAGTGTTAAAAAGTGGCTTGTTTTGGAAGATGATACATTTTTAACCCTAGAAAATTGCTTTCCTTATGACTAATAAATTAAACAAATTATATATTTTTCATACTCTGTGGTGGGCTCATAAATCCTCCAAGCAGTTAGCTACTAGTTCCACTTGATTACCTTTTTCATTACTGTTTTTTATAATCCTTGCAGGAGTGGGAAATTCATTCGGTTTTAATAACAAGAGAGAAAAATTGATGAGAGGCTTGTTTAATTAGTGTACTACATCCTGGATTTTTTCATTGTCTCAGAAGCTGAGAAGTGAGCTGACAGACAGATCATTTTTGTGCTTTGGATGATAAGCTTACTCATCTTTTTTAAGTATTCAAGTGTACTTCAGGAGGCACTATGCCTTTAAAGAGATGCATTCTGCTGTAAACAGGCACCACCTGGCAGAGCAGGGCTTCTGAGACACTTTACCTAATAGAAGACTGAAGTCAAAAGTTAGTTGAGAGCTGTTGCTCACCACTTCATTAACTAAGAATGCTTTTGAAAATCCTCTTCTGGAGCTTTTTGTAACAGGACCTGCCTGTTATGAGACACAGCTAAAATAATTCTTACTGCCTGAGTAACATCTCAAACCAAAGCTAGTTTTGTTTAGATATATATAAATATGTATGTTTTTTTTTCCTACTAGGGTGTTCATTGTGTTACTTCATAAGGTACACATTTCTGAATTTCTTCTGTGTCTGAATATCTCGTTTTGTTTAAAAAAAAATGAGAAGAGCCCATGACTTGAACACGCTTATATGTAACACAAAAATGGTGGCCGATAGAGACATCCAGGTGATTTCCTCCCATCATCCTTTCCCTCTCTGGGATTTATTTTCCTGCTTAAAATCTTACACTCTACTAAATTTGTGTTCTGTTTTTTGCTGATCTGTTGGAGAAACTCCATAAGTAGCCATCTCATTTCCCACTCCTTGTCAGTATGAATACAGAAGTGGTTGAGGGATTGTTAGAATCGTAATAAACCGAAGAGAAGCAAGCCGAAAGCGATTAGCTAAACACTGACTGAGGGTGACATTAGATAAGATAAGTAAATTCTAAGTTAGCTTGGAAAAGAGAAAAAACAAATACTACATGGTTCAAAGTCTCCAAATTCTCATTTTATCATTTATTAGGTTTTTGGTCAGCTCAAGGTATCATGCATATCTGATGTTTCTGCCTATGTTCCACACAACAAGAATGTAATCAGGCAGGCTAAGAGAGGGTAACTTGGCCAAAATCACTCAGATGGATTTCATGCCTAAGGGAGAACCAGAACTTGGAGAACCTGGTTTCTAAGTGAATATTTTAGTCATTACACCAAACTGATTTTCCATAATCTCTCTAAATCATTGGTCCTGGGTAGCAGCTGAAAGTAAAAGTGCTTAACTCCAAGTGGAACTATGTCTCATGCCACTTGCCAGGAAGACAGCAAATGTTTCCTCTAGAACAAGGGTGTCAAACTCGTGTCGTCACTGCCGCATCAAATAACATATCAAGATTTTTTCTCCCTTTGCTAAACCAGATGTGGGTGTGGCCAACACATGACACATTCAGCCCATGGGCTACAAGTTTGACAGCCCTGCTCTAGAAGAATATGTTAGTTTGAGTTTATTACTTATGGAAAAGTATATGGACCATAAATGATTAAGTTAGGCTTTCTGCCTGTGTGCTAATAAAATTCCAGAAGCATGCTTGGACTTCTGTAGAGACATGATCATATGATCCATCAGCTCATTGTGGATGTACTACAATGATACTTAACACTCTGGATTAGAGTTGGGTGGCAGAAAAGATTTAGGAAATTTTTGGTTGCTATCTTTTAATAGTTTAAAATAGTATTTCTCAACCTTAGCAACTTTAAGATGTGTGGACTTCAACTCCCAGAGTTCCACAGAATGCTAATTTCAGAACTGATGTTAGAACTGAGCTGAAATTAAATATTTTCAAAGTAAAAAACCGAGAAAGTCCAGGTGCCTTTTGGAAAAAAACACCTTGGTACAATGAACATACTAGTGCTTTATTGAAGTTACATTTTGCCCAACATTTTGCCTGAGGTCTAGTTCATTTAACTAATAATTGAACCAGTATTTCTGGACCCCGACTAAAGAAATATAAAGGATACCATTATTTCTTCAATATTTTAAAATGAGGAACATGATGTGTCTATGCAGATTTCTCCACAGTAATAAAACTAGAGTTATTTATGGACAATCCCATAGCAAACACTGAATTCTGGGCATTAGAAAAGGTTTGGAAATCTTCCAACCTTCCAGTTTCTTATCTTTCTTTAACTCTCATCACCTGCAGGTGCTGTTTTTGAATGTTGTAGGTGGCATTTTTTGATATGGGAAAATGCAGTAAGTTTATGCAAAACGTTCAGATGTGGATATTTTCACCTGCATTTTCAAGGCCTCTCTAAAAAAATGGAAAAGATGAGATGGACTAAAATTCCTACCAAAGCATTTGTTTATTGAAATATTATATTATGGCTCAGATATTTTCCAATATGGACTGGCATCTTGTTTTTGTCTTTTATTCTATCATTAATTTCCAACTTGATGGTACATATTAATATGGCCTTGGGATTAGCAATGCTACATTTTTTCCCAATTAGCCAGTTGGTTGGTCTATTGGTTAAGGCTACAGGCTAGAAAGTAGGATACTGTGAATTCAGGTTCCTCCTTAAGTCATGAAAACCAGCTGGGTGATTTTTGAGCCAGTCACACACTTTCAATCCAATTCACCTCTCAGACTTGTTGTGGGAAAAATAGTAGGAGGAAGATGTGTTGAGTAGGTTTTGAGTTATCTGTAAAAATAATAAAAGTGGGATTCAAATAAAAAAAACAAAGTACAGGTTGCCCTAGATTCACAAACATTTGTTTAATGGCTGTTTGAAGTTAGAATGTCACTTTAAAATGTGGTTTATGACTGTTTTTCACACAACTGTTGCATCCTATGTTCATATAATCAGAATTTGCTTGGCAATTAGCATGTACATAATATGTTGGTTGCAGTGGCCAGGGGTCATGTTATCTGTTAAGTTGTAACTCCTTTTAAAAGTTTAGACCCTAAAGGTTAATTCCCTCATCTGTTGCTTCTTTTAAATATTCATTTCTTTCATTAAGCAGTGACCAAAATATTTTGATGAATCATCCAATTCTTCCTGCACACAAATTTTTGAGGGGCTTATGGAGAGATTTGGCAAGCAGCCCTCTCTCATCCTCCCTTCTCCAAGAAGATAGTTTAGAGTTTCCCAAAGTCTATATTAGTCCAGAAACCAGCTTGAATGCACGTGCTGATTTTTTATTTAAAAAAAAATCTTCAGAAGTAATTATCATTTTTTTAACGTAATAATGAATTTGATGATTAATGCTGTGCTCATTTTCTTCTGAAGGGCTTCTGTATTCAGTACTGAACAATGTGTTTAAGCACTGTATATCCTGTAATTGGAAGTGACCTTGGCAAGTCAGACTGTATATAGGTTACTATTAGCATTTCCATGAATATTGTTTCAGGGGCACATTGAACAATTAGTAAAGCGAATAAAGGATATTCAGATATGCCACTTAGGGACTGTAATTTTCATGCCACTTGGACACTTTGACCTTCTAGTTTATTATGATTCAGGAAAAATATCAATACTCCTCAGCATCTCCAAGCCTTGTGGAATTTTAATGAGTTATTGAGTGAAGCAGTTAAGCCTCCAATACCAGATACCTTTCCTTTCAGTCCACAGTGATGAAAATAAACGTTTAACTATACTTGTCAGAAAAAAATATACATTTTTCATTTTTAAACATGTAAAGCTATTGATTGATGTAATTTGATATATCAAATCAATATGGGCTTCAGTTAGATTAGAATCTCTGTCTTCTGTACTGAAACTTTTTGAAACGAGGACGTTAAAGCAAGCAATATAATGAAAATCAACCATTGTTTTGTTTTTTACATCATCCTTTGTGATGCTCTAACACTTATTATAATTAGCAGTACACAATCTTCTAATTGTCAGAAATTATGCTAATGATTGGAGACTGACAATGTTAGTCAACTCAGTTGTATATTTTAAACAAAGCTGTTCAAGAACAACCCAATAGCTTTGTCAAATTCTTACTTTAAAATATTGATTTGGGGAGTGTGTCACCCGAATTTATTCCATCTGCATGAACATTATTCACAAACACTGTACATCCACTGCTCATAATATGCTACCAGTATAAAAATACATAAATTCTATAATAAAGCTGAATAGCTTCTTTACTAGTCAGCATTTACCATGTTGATCTGAAATGGCTGAAAAGGAATTTCAGCCAAATTTGGCTAAACAGTTACAACCTGCTTCCAGACCTTTTAGTTTGACATAAAAAGTTCCAGAAATGAACTTCTGATTGTGTCAGGCAGTCCTTCCATGTTCCTTCCATGATGGATATTTGAATGCCTCATCGAAGCTTGATTATGGCAAGTATTGTATTTGTTTAACATTTTCTGCAATAACTGCTGTTAATTGTTTGTTCCTTAAAAAGACTTGCAGTGTGCTATTATGGATTCCTGTTTGAAAAAAAAAAAGGCCCACTTCTAAACTGAATGAACTTCTAAGCTGAATGAACAAAAGATAATCTTTATTGTGTATGCTAGCATTGCAACTTTAAATATCCATATATCATCTCTTCTATTCATGCTTTCAGGTCTTTTTTCAATCTCTATGGCTTCTCTAATGATTCTGTGGCTGGGGTTTTCATAATGAGTGGCTAGGTTTGTGCCATTGAAGCTGATGTTTGTGACCTGTGGTTTAATGTGTTGGACTAGTGAGGAGGTGTGTTCCAGCTTTTTTACTGCATTTTTGTGTTCATCCAGGCGGGTACTTATTCTTCTATTGGTCTGTCCAATGTATGTGGCTGGGCATGATGCAAGGAAAACTTCGTATATCCTTGATTTCCAGGTCAATTTTGTCTTTGGGTTTCTAAAGATGCTGCTATCTTTTTGTCTGTTTTTGAAGGCAGTCTTGATTGTGATGTCTATGTAGTATCTTTACTGGATTTTGTCTGTAGTACCTCTTAGTGTGGTTTTGTGGATCAAGCTAGTGATTTTTGTTTTTGTGGAAGCACTAGCTTGATCCACAAGAACACACTAAGACATAATAGAGATCTAGAAGATCAACAGACCTATGAAAAGCTGTCCTGCCCTACACAAAGAGGTACATACGACCATACAGAAGCTGATGATGGCAGATGAGATTCTGCTGAAACGTTGCTACAACTACAACTTTAACAGAACTACAATGACGTGGGATAATACCTGAAGGAAGCTAAACAGCACAAATATATATATATTTTTTTATAAATATATATATATATATTTATGTATATATAACCTTATATATTAATATATACCTAATATATATACCTTATTTATTAAGATGAAATCAACAGATGTAGTCTTGCATATTACATGGATGCCATACTGTGGAACATATCTACATTCAATACATCTTCCTTGACATTAGCTCATCAATGCCTGTTGGATATACTGTAATGCTCCATTGCCATACAAGAAAAGTTTCCTCCAGTGATTCTACTTGATTATTCATGCTGGAATTTTTTCTCTTCTTTTAAAGTGCTTTATGGACAAGATGGGCTCCATGCGTCATGTGAAAAAAAGTATTGTGAACGGGGAAGTCAATGTATTGTGAACAAGGAGACAAATCAACCTGACTGTAGATGCATAGATGATTGCAAGCCCAGTTACATGCCAGTGTGTGGATCAGATGGCAAATTCTATGAAAATCATTGTGAACTGCATCGAGCTTCATGCTTGCAAAAGAAGAAAATTTACATTATTCATAACAAAGACTGTTTCTTCAAAGGTAAGGCACCTTTCTGTTTAGAAAATTTCTACTGTTTTTTTTGCATTGTATATCATATGGTGCATGATTCTGTCCATGATTAAGCACAAAAAATATTCACTCATAAGAATTGGATGGTATTAGAATTAGTAGTTAACTTACTTGCATATATTGTATGATAAAAATATTAACAATAAAAACAAGTGTTTTTTATTATTTTTCAATAAAGTACTGAAGAAAAGCAGAAGAAATGTAGTATAATCAATTCCTATACATATATTTTGTATATGTAATATATATATGAGCAGAATATAGCACTCTGTTATATAACAGAGAATATGAAAGTATATGTATTTACATAGAATATAAAAGTATATGTATATTTCCTTTGAAATTAACCATGAAGATATTCTTATTTTTCCTGTAATCATGTCAACTTTTAGAACTCTATTCTTTTCTCCAATTATGATGCTCATAATAAATCAATTACTTTTTTCTATATTTAGTCTGGGAATGCATTTATAAGAGAAGCTGGACAAAGGCAAGTTTTTTTTCTGTTTTATAGGATTATGAGTTTAATTTGGCTGAATTCTGGTTCAAACTGGGGCAGTTGAAGCTATTCTATGTTTGTGTGTGTTTGGGTGTGTACGTATGTGTGAAAAGTAGTTCCCTCTGAAATATTGACAAATCCCAAGTTCATGAGCAATTTGTTGCTTTGGAGGAATCCAGAAGGATAAGTCTAGGAGATAAGGCTGTGTTGCTTTCACTTTTCATATACAACAAAAATAGACAACAAAAATTAACTAGACTACTTTATAGTCTCAGGGGGACTTTAGTTCCAGTGTTTTGGAACCGAATATTTAATTTTGCTGCAATCTATTTTCTGCACAATGTTTTGGAACATTCAGAGAACTTTGACAGTGTTGGAGACAGGGAACTGTTTAAAATCTATGAATTTTTCTATATAGCTGAATGTAGTTTAGGAATATGCCTAAAAATTTGGATGCATAGTTACTATTAACATGCAGTTGTTTAAAAAGCTGAAATATGAAAACAGTGAATATGGTAATTAGAGAAATTTGGAAAGCCTTCCAGTTGACTCTTTCTGCTATTTTTTCCTTGCTGCAAACTTATTAATAAGTCCCCAAAATGATGGACTTATTAGATTTACAATTAAGTAAGGGAAGATAATCTTCTAACATTTTTACCTGCTTATGTTGTAAATGTTATAGTTTTTCAGCCATCATGGGCTTCTCTAAACCACTCTTTGAGCATTTGAAAATGAAAAGAATTCACTCTTACAGAGCAGAGGAAGTCCATATATAATCTCTTAATGTATCCAATTTCAACTGGCAATTTCAGCTGTGTGAAAAAGTATTAAGAAATTGAAGTTAGATGTAACTGTTGAAGTCAAAGTAAGTTCTGGAAAACCATGAAAAACCTTTGCTAGAACTACTCAGACCTTTAGCACTGGTGAAGTAGTAGTTTACAGGACAATGTTGCTTATACAATAATGGCTGTAATGGGAAAGTCACCACAAGGAATGTTTTTCCACTATTATGAGTTATTATCTAACATATGTCAACAACTCAACCAACAACCTCCCATCCCCCAATGCATGCATGCGTGTCCATGAGCGTGCATATACACACACACACACACACACACACACGCACGCACACCTTGATAAAATCAGCATCTTGCTCATCCTGAAAAGTTTTGGAACAAAGTATTTGGTCCTGATGAAACAAAACTGTCCAGTGATAACGGACAGAATACATTTGTGGAAAAAAGGGTGACACATTTAAAGAAAGTATTACTAAATTCAGGGATAGCTCTACTGTGCTTTGGGATAGTGTGGCAACCAGTGGCCTCAGAAATATTGTATGGATAGAGGGAAGAATGGATCCAACTAATTATAAAGCTTAATGTTCCACAATTATTGAAGAAATTGATGCTGAAAAAGATTGACTTAGTTCAGCAAATCTTAAATATACCTTCAGCTCAACCATGAGGAATTTACAGAAAAGGGAAGTTAGAGGTTTTGGAAAGGGCTTCCCTGACTGATTAAAAGTTTTAGAATCCAATATCTCTTGTATGGTTCAATATCTCTAATATCCTTATGGTTGGATTCATTAACTCATACAATGGCTGGCACTTACAAATATTTATTTCAAATACTATGGTATAGCCTGTGTCTGCATGATCTAATAGAATGTAGTATTCATTGATTTGGGAATGCTGAAAAATAATAAGACAAAAGAAAACAACTCAGATTGAAATAATAATTCCCCAAATCCTTGAAAGAAATACTTCAGGATCTAAACAGAGACCAGGCACATTCAAAATAGACTAAACAAAGATAATTAAAAGAACAAAAAAATAATAGCTTATTAGAATCCAATATGTAGTTTTACAACTTCATTTGGAAATTTCACCAATTGGAATTTTAAATAATATCATGTAATTCATCTTGATTGACTTATTTTGGAAAGAAATTGATGGAAGCTCTGATCAGATATCATACCCCATAGAAATAAATGATAGATAATAGATAGATAGATAGATAATGATGATAGATGATAGATAGATAGATGATAGACAGACAAACATACATACATTTTTGTATCTTTGATAAGCTAATGGATATTTAAATAAGGATATTTAATTTGCTTATGTGTATCAGAGAAAATTGTTTCATTTTGATCCTCTCTTCTCATCTTTAAATGTTTTGTTGAGTGTTGCAAGAGTGCCTTCCATATCTTAGTTCAACTGAAACAATGGATTTATAATTATAGGTATGCAATGTAATTATAATGTCATGGGAGTACTGGAGATCCAAGTTGTACTCCAATGATAAAAGGTACTTCAATTAATTCTACTAAACCTACTTCCATAAATGTATAATCAATGCAAAACTCATTGAGATTTAGCTTCTTATAATAAGATATAAGAATTAATATTATTCATTAAAATGTCTACCTACTTATTATAGCCTGAACTTGCTAAATATAACTGATTGATTTAAATTATGAAAAGTGCCCAAAATTAAGGTTAGAGCTGCATTTCCTTGTTAACCTTTAGCCATATTCTGTGGATCCATAATGGTCAGCAGTTTGTACATCAGTTCATTTTCCTGTTAGAGCCAAGTAACCATTACTCAGTGAGAATATATCAGAATAAGTGCAGTCAGAGCCGAAGGAATTTACAATAGTGTAGGGCAGTTTAAAGTAATTGAATTTTAATCTGGGGAATGGAATCATATGGTGCCTCTCACTCTTAAGCAGTTTGTCATAAATATGCATTTGCATAGTAATAATTGTTCAAGCAATATTTGTGTATAAAATTATAGTTGTCAAATATCCAAGAAACCTAATTCTGAAAGCCTATTAATTTCACTTCTTACACCATCCCTATTTTGCATATCTATTGGGTCTATTTAAAATGCCTTTAATTGGAAAGTATTCCTGAGAGAGCTAGTGGCAATGGAAAAGACTGAGATAAGAATGAGTTAAGAGTTAATCTTGGAGTGTGTTGGTTTATATCAAGTAATTATATTCCACCAGCCCATCATCAACTTTGAAATAACTCATAATAAATATAATATTTTTTGTTCTGGAAGGAAAAAATGCAAAGTATTAGTAGAAGAAAAAACACCTTGTCACAACTATAAGAAAATATCTTAAAATTGAGAAACAGCTGTCAATTTATATAGCAAGTAAACATTCCACACCAAAGTCTTTCCCCAGTTTTAGAGAAATTACTATTGAGAATGGGAAATGAGCTTCTTCTAAAAAAAAAAAAGTTTAAGAATAAAGGTCTCAGTGAAAGGGCTCCGGGGAGGTAGAAGGTTACACAAGAATGTCTTCAAATATCAACAGATGAGTTCATTTTTCCAGAAAAAGCAATGTTCAAATATTTCTTTCCCAAACAATTTAAAGATTTAAAAGCCATAATTTGTATTTTGAATCTATCAAAAAAGAATTGGAAGCCAGTGCAGCTGTTCCACAGGAAGTAATGTTCAACTCTTAATGATTCTACTTTTTACAACTATATGATTGTACAATTATACAGTTAATCGGTAGTGAGTACCAAAGTGATTGGTACACTAGGAATCCAAATCTTGTCTCTGTATCCCAATATTAAACATATGAAGTCACATTCCAATACCTCAGGAACATAATCCCTGACCACAGATAAAGTATTCCTTAGGATCCAAACCATGCCCCCAATCTAGGCATTGAGACAGCATCCAAATCAAAAATCTAGATGGACTTACAGCAAAACAATATTGTCATCATCACCTAGCCACATTTTCATAATATATGCCAGATCTGCAGCCCTATTCATACCAGATCATAGATGAATATCATTTTGTTGCAGACAGATCTGGCATTAAAGCACCTGAGGCAAAGGCAGGGGTAGGATTCTACCAGTTCTGTCCACTTCTGTAGAACTGGTTGCTCTGAAGAGCAGCAGACACAGAACCAGTTCTATGTCTGCTGCTGTTTTGGTCCACCCACCCGCCCAGGCTCTTACCTGACTTTTATTTCCTGCGTTTTCAACTGCAGCTGCTTTACGCGACACAGCTGTGGTTGAAAAAGCAGGAAAAAAGGGTTTTTCCAACCGCTTGCACACAGCGCTGCTCATCTGTCCGGGCAGCTCAGCAGGTCGTAAATTGCACTTGCGCGACTCAGGCGATGCACGCACAGATCTGTGCATGATGCAGAGTGACAGAACTGTTAGTTATATTGGTCGGATCCCCTCCCTGGGCCAAGGGCACTAACAATATAGCAACTGGGCTCCAAGAATGTGCAAACTAGGTTGGAAGTTGAGATTACTATCAACCTAAAGTCTTCTCTTCCTCTAAATTACCATACTCACATAAAGATTTCACACACCCTTTCTATATAATTGCAGTGCAAGTACTTTACCCTCCAGGTGGCCTCTTACTAATTCCTGAGCAGCTCAGGTTTCATCCCTATTTACGTTTCACCTCAAAACCTCCTCTCTGACTCTTCTTACCTGCAGTCAAGATCTCAGATTTGCAAACCAGTGCAGAAAATCTGACTGATAATAATACCAAATAGACTCTGTTGGCCTCTATCTCCCAAATGAGCAGTTTGTTTTTATAATGTTTTATTACAGTAAAACATTGAATCTGAAGAGTAGACAATATACAAACTATATTATTGAGATATATACATACATTTCAAGTAATAACTCATATTTTTTTAGACTTTTGACTGAAAGTTTTAGACTGAAAGTTTTAGATTGAACTGTAATGCATGAATAAATGTAAGACCTCACAGTAATAAGTATCTAATTCAGTCATAATCCTTTCTTAGATGGTATTTTGGCTTGCATGAGATTAAAATTGATGGTGTATCCTTTAATCAGAAAAGTGTACTATTTTAATTATTAAGATGCAGTTAAATATGATGGTTGTTGAAGGATTTCAGGTTGATGAAATAAACCTTCAATTTGTCCAAATAGAGCTGGAATTTTGTTGATGTGACCATGGGGATCAGTGGTGGGCATGGCTTGGTGGGCATGGCAGGGGAAGGATACTGCAAAATCTCCATTCCCCCACTCCAGGGGAAAGGTTACGGCAAAATCCCATTCCCTCCCCACCCCATTAACCTGCTTTTCAGCTCCGTTCTCCTGTGCAGGGCAATAAAAGAAGACCCAGCCAATTAGCTGGGACTCAGGAGGCAGAAAATAGATGGGGGTAGGGCCAGCCAGAGGTGATATTTGACGGTTCTCTGAACTACTCAAAATTTCCACTACCAGTTCTCCAGAACTGGTCAGAGCCTGCTGAATACCATCTCTGATGGGGATACTGTTATAGAATGGAATAGAATAGAATAGAATAGAATAGAATAGAATAGAATAGAATAGAATAGAATAGAATAGAATAGAATAGAATACTTTATTGGCCAAGTGTGATTGGACACACAAAGAATTTGTCTTGGTGTAAATACAGTCATTAAGTGTAGTAAGTGTAGTCATAAGTCACTTTTTTCAATATCGCTGTAACTTTGAACGGTCTCAAAACAAATGGCTATAACTTGAGAACTACTTGCATCTGGGACCAGGGGTGTGCAAAACATCTTGAATTCACACCATTTAAAATTACCCCATTTTGAGTTCCAAACAATTGTTTCATGATTCCTTGTGCCATTTTGAAAATGTTTTGTATTTGAGATAAGTTGTTCCAAGATTTGAAACATTTCCAAAAGAATTTTGCCAAACTCAAAATTCAAGATAGAATGAATACAAAGTGTTTTGAATGCCACTTGTTGGGACTTTATTTTGTTGTTACTGAAAACACTGGAGCCATGATTTAAAAGAGAAAAAAAATCAATGCATTGGTTTCTTCTTTTGTATTTGTTTGCATTGTTACTGAAATAATTGATTTCCATTTGAAAAGGAATTCAAAACTAGAAAGGGAAATCAGAAAGGATTAGTTTATCCACATCTCTGTAATCCTGCATTATACAGGATTAACTAAATTGTTGTTCAGGATGAATGGTGTTAATTCTTAATGCTCACACACTCAGCCTACTCAGACATTTTGAAAGACTTGAAGCCACTAAAATAAACATTGATAGGTGATAATGAATGTTTTCTTCATGTATTGCATTAACACTTGCAATGAGAGATGAAATTTACTACAGGGAAAGTGGGAAAATCAAAGCAGAAAATGGCACTAACTGGTGTTCCTTTGAGAATATTTGTCTTATTATTCAGCACCCTCATGAAATGCAAGACTTGTAATTTACAAGGAAGGATAACATTCTGACAGTATACTAGACATTAAACCAAACCCTGGCACATTTAATTACTTATTAGAACACTACTAAAATCTTTCAGTCACTTCATTCCTGTAATGTGATTTATATGGGCCTGCTATTGAAAGCAAAGCAGAAGTGACAATTGATGCAGACTGCAGCCTCTGAAATGTTATAGAAGTGCCCCAACCTTTTGGGCACCAGGGACCAGTTCTGTGGAGAGAGATTTTTCCATGGTTCAGAGGGGATGTGGTTTTGTATACTGCCTGCATCCTGCAGGTGGAGCTTTCCTTGTTTGTGGCAGGCCATGGCACGGTGTTGGTCCATGGACTGGGGGTTGGGTACTCCTATGTTATAGGGCTTAATATTCCCTTTCCATTAAATTTATTTTGCATTCATTTGTACTGATGTCTCATTTGTTTCCAAGTCCAGTTTCAGATACACTGCTGGCATTAGGCTTTAACATACAAACAGCTTGGGATCAAGCTATCTGAAAGGCCTCCCCTTCAGATAGCTTAAAAGGTGGCTATTGATAGTCACTATAATAGCCCACCAAACTTTAAGCAGAACAAGTAAGGTCCTGTTGTCTGGTTTCTGATAAATTAGAAGGAGATGGGCAAGCAGGTGGCCTATAACTAATGCTTGTTAATTTAAAAAAGAAGTTACTGCAGACTACAATAAAAATAATTAAATGAAGTCTAAAATAAGTATTTTGGCATATTCAGCTGTTTATATTTCTTTCTTATATTGCTTCCTTAGTTGAGAACTAGTTCCTCAGCTTACTTATGCATTACATATTTATTGCTTTCATGGTCTAATCATTCATTTTATCAATAAAGACTGTGAATCATTTCAAGTAATAAGTTAAAATATTTTGGTTGACAGGCTGAACCCTCTAAAAAAATCTTGTTTGTCTATCTTCACTTCCATAGGAAGCTGAGAATAAAGAATTTTGCATGCATTTTCATGGAATCAAGCATTGCTGGTTGTTTAGCAATTTTGTCTTATGTACTGAACAGGTTACTTACTCACGATGCAATTTTGTTTTTGTTCTTCCTGCAATGTTAAATTATGTCAATTAGTATTATTGGTATAACAACTTACATTATAATTAACTTGTTCCAGCTATGGAAATTTATACCTATAAGTATCTCCCTGTGACTTAGACGTGAGTTTGGTTAAAGTTGGGCTTATTGCCAAGTAAATATATTTTGGTTTCCCCTATTAGTCATTAGATTTATTAGTCATTAGTCATCCCCCTATTACTCATTACTATACATTTCAAAATGTATTGTTACTTGTGCTGTGTGGGTATATGCACAAACCATTACAGATCAAATAATGTGAAAGAGTTTTGTGATTATGTCATAGCAGTTCAAACAAAAATTGTTAGAAACCATCAGAAAGGTGCAAGCTGTGGTCGCATATATTAATGATCCATTATCATCTTTCAACAATGACAACGGGAACTTGCCATAACTAAGAAATGTGGTCCTATGATGTCACGCTTTACAACACATTGTTGTAATAGAAATTCCAGTTCCAATTCCCATTGTAACTTGAAGATTACCTGTATTCATTTTTTAAGGACGAATGTTTGAAACAATTGGTGCTATTACTCATCTGAGCAAATGTATTAAATTTGAACCAAAAATGATGGAAAAGTCAATTTTCTTTTTTGACTGTATTCTGAAATATATATTTTTTTCCTTTGCGATAGTGGTGTTTCATGTGAATTTCAGATTATTTGTTACCAATAAGGAAAAGCTACTCAGTCTTCCTGATCATCTCATGTGGAATATATTAGTTATGACAAATGTGCAATATCCAGTGGAACAGGCTTTCAAAAACAGGAAGATTGTTGTCTCTCCTCATTAGATTAGAAGTAATGCAATTGGTGGTAGCTTTTGTTCACAAACACTTTTTAAAAAAATCCTAAAGTAATTATATCAAGGTACACAAAACCTGATGTTTATTAAATTCTACACTACTCAGAAAAATGCATCAGCATCTTTTGTGCACTTCTTTTTAGTTCATTAAATATATTTGGATAGCAATGTGAAAGGGCAATTTTTGAATGATGAATATGAATGCAAATTCCATCATTTAAATCAATTTTGTACCAGAACAGCCAGTATGTTAACTCAAAGTTACAAGAACCACCTGTATTTATACAATTATTATTTTTGCCCAGATATAGTACAAGAGATTATCTGTCCCATATTCTGTCTTTTCTGAATATTTTTCTTATTCTGTATTCACTATATAGTTACCCAGTTGCAAACTTTAAGTGAAAAAAAATGTACAACAGAGCAAAAAAGGAAAATAGAGTGAAACATATTTATTTAAATTTATTATAGATGTCCACCTCCAATGGACTCAAAACAATCCACAAAAACAAATAAAATCAGGCTAGACTAAATAATCCAAAATGATACAAATCAAATAAAAAAGAACTTGTTCCCCAGAGTCCAACAACATATTAACTCGAAGACTGAGCCTTAAGCTAGGTTGTAAGAGTTTTCTGTAACTTCAAAAGAGAAGGCACAGTCCTTACTTTTGAACCGATGTTCCTCCAGAGGGGAAAGCCCCAATGGACAAAGCAAGCATGCTTCTTGCTCCCATGAAATAATATTTAATAGATATTTAATTTAATATTTAATAGAGAGGAACTGGAGTATATCCAATCTGCCAGATCATTCTAAGTGGACAGAAATAATTAGAAAAGATTGGTCCCTCAGATATCCAGACCTTATGCCATATAGGAATTTGGAGGTAATAGCTAGCATCTTGAGTTGCCCTCAGAAATCAAATGGCAACCCAATATAGCTCACATAGCAATTGTGACTCATGGGCACACTGACAAGCACCCATTACTGTTTATGTTGCTGAATTTTGAACTAGATGTAACTTCCAGATGGTCTTCAAGAGTAGACCTATGTAGAGCATATTATAATAATACAGTTGTGAGTAATCAGGGCATGAGTATTTAGTCTTGACAATTAAACAAGGCGAAGAAAGCTCTGAATGAAATCATTTCAAGGCGAGCAGCGTTTTGGCACTGACAACGTGCTTATGTCTGCTGTTGCTACAGCAATTTCATCACATTTTGGGGGATTCTTACCAATGAAAGAAAATAATTAGTATGTGAGAGAGACTGCACATATAATTGGTTTCTACCACCACCTCATTCAGTTAAAGTTCTCTTGTACAATGTTCTGTGAGTGACCCTCCCCCCACTTTTGTGCCTCCTCACAGGGCAAAGAAATTGCTTAAAATTATATCTTCCTGAGCAGTTTTTCTCCACAGCCCCAGTGCTTCTCAAAAAATGTTAATTGAAAGTTAAGAAGCTCAGCTTGATGACCTTAATTAGTTGATTAGAATCTGCTGCCTGAAACTGGCCAGACCTTAATCAGTTTCACATTGAAGGCTGAGAAGATTTTTTGGCTGGGGGAGGGCACCTAAATGGCTTGCCAATGCAGCCACCAAGTACGTTAGGCAAACAGCCAGTATCCATTCCACAAATCTTAATTTAAGTGTCAACACACAAATTATCAACATACAACTGTGCCAACACTCAATATTGTGTATGTTGTCAGGTGTACAAAATTTGGTTGTAAATGCATGCTTTAGTTAGAAAATGATTTTTATTATTTATTACCATCATACTGGATTACTAACTGAGGTAGTTGCGAAAGGAGGAGTGACTTTATTAGTGTTTAGATGGTGGCATTTTAGACATTAGGAATTATTTACAACTTATGAACACTGGCACATGATGTTCACAGTTTAGTCACAGCTTTTTAAAGATTTCTAGCAAGTGGGTTGAAGATATTCACTAGTCAGTTGTTAGTTATTTTGCTCATTTATTTTTAAAAAAATGCATTTAGAGTACAGCATGAAATAGGCATTCTGTTTGGAGAAATGTGGAAAGAGTTATCTGATCAGTGAGTGGTTTTAGCAAATGCCAAGTTGCATTGTATCTGTGGGTGAACAAAACTTTTTCTATGAGGTGTCCTGATTATTGGACATTCTTTCTCTCAGTAATAGTAGCAAAGAACATTTTGAAGGGAGAAAAATTATGAACGACTCCAGCACTGCAATTGTAGTCAGTTGGAAAAGGTCAGGAAGCACATCAGAGTTCAATTATCTCCAAATTATCTGGTGCAGAACTTTTGATATCCTCATCTTCTCACAAAGGCTGGTCCAGGCACTAAAAATAGTGATGCCGTTATCATGTTCTATATAAATGAACAGATTCATCACAAAAAAGAAGCAATATATTTGGCTGTACCTAGGGTGGCTGCTATCAAGATTTTAAAATTTTTCCTCTTTAGAAACTACAAAGCACACTGAAGTTTCTGCTGTGTACCTTTTTTCCCCCTAAAGTAGCATTGCTTCAGTGTGATATTGATTGTGCTGCTTAAGAGGGGAAGCTTTAAAAAAATTGATCAGTTTTCTATTTGTGCATCGCAGTCCTGAAATCACATCTTGTATAATTCTTCACATTTATCCAAATTCAAGGGCTGACCTTGGCAGAAGCACTAGTTTCAGGAATAAAAAAAGTGTAAAAGTTGGGTATAGGTTCTGGAAGATGCTAATTTAAGTCATTGTCCTATGAAGGTGGAATTAGAAGTAAAAAGGATCAGCTTCCTTTTATTATCACCATCATCATCATCATCATCATCATCATTTTAGCCATTGTCTATCCACTGCAGGATGAAAGCCTCTTCCACATGTTTCCAACCTATATGGTCCTGAGCCTTTTTTTTTTTTTT
>BHFT01017144.1:0-12157 GCA_004320025.1 Laticauda laticaudata
TTTAAGTTGCATTACTGAAATAAATAAACTTTTGCACGATATTCTAATTTTTCAAGTTTCACCTGTATATGGTTTTTTTTGTCTTCTACTCTGGCTGTTGTCAGCTTCGATGGTGTCTAGCTTTTTGGTGGCCTTATTTTCTTTTACTGCTGATCATTCTGAGCATTATTGCCTTTTTGAGTGAGTTTGATTGGATGGCATGGCCAAAATAAATAAGAAAGAATGTTTTGATTTTGCCTTATAGCAATATATCTGGTTTTGGTTTTATATGCCCCAGCACTTGCTTGATTGTCACCTTTGCTATGCAAGGAATGTACCGAAGCTTTCTCCAATATCACTGTGTGAATGAATCAACTTTTTTTTTCTGTCTAGTTTATTTGTGTTCATGCAATTGTAGGTTTTCTGAGAAACATAAAGCAAACTAATCTATATTTGTTGCCAGGCTGATATCCTTGCTTTTCCATTCATTAATTCATTAGTTCATTAATGCTTACTTGTGCAGTATGACCCTGTGTGATTCAACAATTTATTTTTAGACTGCATTCACTGCTTAGATCAGGGAAAGGTCAAATTTCTTGTTTTGTTCTTTAGTATTTTTGATCAGAAGTTTCACACCTGTATTTTATTTCTGAGAGGAAAGTTATGTTGTCACCATATTGAAGATTCTTGATGTCCCTTGCTCCAATCTTTCCTTCAATTTTTAATTGAATAATTAAATAAGATTGAATAAGAAAGGCTGCACTCCTTTCCCTATATTGAACCAATCAGTGTCACCAAATGCTTTTTGCACAGTGGCTTCCTGTTTTTAGTACTGAGCCTCAGCTTGACAAAATGTGCTGGCATCCACAAGACCTCTAAGGTGCTCCACAGGTTGCCACGATCAACACAATTGAAGGCAATCTGCAGATTCAATAGGGGTGGAGAAGCACTATTGTTTCACTGCCCTTGCTGGCCCAAAATAATTCTTAATAGAGACTTTAACCTATGTACAGTGCAGAGGTGATATTCAGCAGGTTCTGACCAGTTTTGGAGAACCAATAGTGGAAAATTTTAGTAGTTCAGAGAATCAGCAAATACCACCTGTGACTGGACCTGCCCCCATCTGTTCTCTGCCACCTGAATCCCAGCTGTTCGGTGGGGTCTTCTTTTGTTGCCCTGTGCAGGAGAATGGAGATGGAAAGCAGGTTAGTGAGGTGGAGAGGAAATGGAATTTTGCAGTAACCTTCTCCCAGGAGTGGGAAGGCAATGGAGATTTTTACAATATCCTTCCCCTGCCATGCCCACTAAGCCATGCCATGCCCATCAAGCCATGCCCACAGAACCAGCAGTAAAAAAAGATAATCCCATAACTGGTCCAGTCATCCTTAGTTCATCCTTAGCTGAGCACCAATGGTGCTGTAGATATCTTCTTTTCTATTTCATCTGCCTCAGAAACTCCATAAACCATTGGGAATAATGGAATCCATGACAGGTGAGATACAATGTTTTCATCTTTGAAGATCAGTTGGAGGTGTGCAACAGGGTAATGTGCTGGTTCACCTCCTTTCTCCAGGGTCAGTTCAAGTTATTGGTAATTGAGGAAGACCGATATCACCCTGAAGCACTTCCTATGTGGGGTACTTCAGAGGTTGATCCTATTCAACATTTACATGTGTAATGGAACATATGGATGACTTGTGGGAAAGAAAAGGGGAGATGCTGCCTTGGAAACAGTCAGACAAGAAAGGATGGAACCTACAGTCACTTAACTATCAGGAAAAAGAAGTGATAAGAGAAAGAAACTTAGCAAAACATGTTGAAATGGATCAAGTAGTTAAAAGTAGAGCTGGAAAATTTGTGCCTTCAGACCTTCAAGATTCTGTTAATCTACAATAAAGTAAAAATAGTTTATCATGTCATGTTTCCTCTCTGGTTAATCTGAAAATATAAGATTTTTTAGGATTCTTCAGAATGCTGATAATACCCATTTGTGCATATCCACTCCTAGTAAATTAAACAATGTTGTGAACATCCTATCTTTGACCTTGGAGGCTCTAAGGATGGGGAACAGCAAGCTTCAAATGAACCCTGGCAAGGCTAAGTGTCTTTGGGCTTTGGGGCCTTCTGGCCCTAGGACTATACCATCTTTTGTGCTAGATGGACTCATGCTATCCCCAATAGACTCAGCAATGATGATAACGAGAATCTTTATGAACAACTTCATATTGTATGCCAATTTGACCCACTCCTAAATCAAGGGGTCATTTATGCCCTGGTTATGCCCTAATTGGACTATTGCAATGGTCTCTACATGGAGTTGACCTTGAAGTGTAATCCAGAAAATTCAGTTGTTGCAAACTGGAGTAGCACAAACTGTTATGTGTGTTTCTCTTGAGCACATGTTACATCATTGCTTCATTAGCTGCTTTGGTACTAGTTTGTTTGTGAGTCCAATTCAAGATGCTGATGTTGACCTTTAAAGCCCTTCATGGTATGGTACTGGCTTATTTGAGGGACACTTCTTCCTGATTTCATCTGTCCATCCATCAAATCTCCTAAGATGGATATCAGCAGTGGGATTCTACCTGTTCCACTACCAGTTTGGTGATTGAGCATGCACCTAACACACGTGCACCTAACATGCATGCAGACTTTCCACACACCAGATGAGTCCTGCAGCATCAATCAGCCAAGAGCATAAAGAAGAGAAATGTGCAGGGGCAGGTGGGAGGGCCTACCCTGTGCTTTTCTCTTCTTTCTCCTTTCAGCTGATCAGCTTTTTTTACTCCCAGTTTGACTGAACTGGTCCGAATCGGTAGCATACCACCATTGATGGGTATGTTATGGGTTCCAACACAGAGGGAGCTACATTTTGTGGGTCTCTTGTGCTATAGTGTGCTTGCATTGTGGAATCTGCTCCCCCCCCAGGTGAGGTCAGCCTTGTTATTCTTTCAAAAGTCCCTCAAGACCAAGTCATTCCAGCAGGCCAGCAACTCCAGGGTAAAACTCAAGGTAAAACTCAAGAGGTGGCTCTGTTAATATTAACATACCTCCATTTATTTTTTTCTGTTTTAGTTCTCTTCTTTTAATAATTATTGCATAAAGGTTTTAAGTAATGATTGTTTTATATATTTACTGTTTTACTGGATTGTTGTATGCTGCCCAGAATCACTTTCTATGAGATATAAATTTGACCAATAGATAAATAAATAATGCAATAATCACAACTGTACTCTGTGTACTGTCACTTAGAATTTGTATAACGACATTATTGCATTAGAAGTTCTATTTTCTATTTCTTTGTTAATTATTCCAATTTTTTTCTTTTTTTTACAGTTGCTACATGCTTCAATGCATTTAGCTTCAAGATTCATTTAGATATGAGTCTTTATTGCATGCTGGATTGAAACCACTGAAAGCAATTTTTTGGCATTTGTTAACATGAAAATACCTAGCCCTCTTATAACTCACAGTTTTAATTTGACACTTCTTGCTTTATGTTTCTCAGATTTGATGCTGAGTAGCAGCTGGAAGTTGACATAATTGATATTCTTCTTTTGCAAGGTTCAACTCTTTGTCCAATTTCCCCAACTCCAACAGATCTGATTTGGGTAAGCTTAAGTTATACAATAAAGTATATTGCATAATTAATATAAACCAGTGCATGTCATTTAATTAACTGTTGTATGTTAAAATACCTGAGTTCTAAGTTGTCCATGGGCCACTGTTTATATTGTTCCATGTAAAAAGCATTTGGGTCTCCCCCCCTCCTCCCCCGGCTTGGTTGGCTTGCCCAAGTTGTCATGTTGAACAAATGAAGTCTTATTTTGTTCTCATTTTCATAGATAAGATGGTCTTACTAAATATCATAAACGAAATTTAGAAATGGAGGCAATCATTTCAAGATAAAGGAAATTAAGCCAGCAGTTGCTGGTCATATTGTAACCTAAAGCTGACCTTTGTGGTATTTGACATTTCTGTAAAGGTTTTTTCTTTTTCTTTCATGGTTGAATTTCAACTTAATGATTTTTGATCTATTCTATTCTGGAATAATGTATGGGGTGGGAGGGAACCCATATACCAATTATCAAAACTGAATCCTACCCTCCAACTGAGGGTAGGATCCAACTGAAATTGTATCCAACTGAAATTGAATATCTGAGTTTGGGCAAAGTATATAAGTTAGTAGATATCCCAAGAAAATTCTACATTATATGTTATGCATCTAATACCTTTATACCTTTCAGAATTATTCTCATTCAGTGGTGTCAGCAAAATCCATAATTACCCACCAAAATACAGTTGCAGGAGCAATCAAAAGAGAAATCTGATCACCTGAAGCTTTTAGATGATCTTCAAAGTGCCATGGTGTCATTTTTAAATTTAAAGATGGAGGGTGAACAAATAAAAGACACAATGGTACAATGGTGGGGTGGAACTTTGGCTGTAACATAGAATTAGAGAAATGAAAAAATATGGGAAAGGAATTATAGATTAACAATGGCAACTTCTTATAAAGAAAACTTATATAATATGTTTTATAGATGGCATTTACCACCTGCTAGGTTAGCTAAAATGTTTAAAAATTTGTCTAGCAAATGTTGTAAATATAATCAAAAGATGGACACATTTTATCATATGTGGTGGATTTGTGCTAAAAAAGGGGGGGGCAAAAATAAACAGATGGCTAGAAAAGGTAATAGGGAAACATGTGGATTTTAAACCTGAAATGTTTTTATTAAGGATGATACCAGAAAAAATTGATAAGAAAATTATTATATTGTATTACGTCTTAACAGCAGTGAGGATTATCTTTGCACAATTTTGGAAAGATGAAGAAACTTCATAAGACGAAGAGATAATTAAGAAGAAATGTGCAGAAATGGATAGATTTACATTGAAAATCAAACAGAAAGAAGATCAAACATGGAACTTATTTTACCAGTGATTGGAAAAAAGGGGTGAAGAGTAAGAATGAAGTCTGTATTGCTAAGTAAATTAAATACCCAGATAACATGATGTTTAGTAAGTACTAAGAAATATAATTAACAGAAAATTAAGAAAAAAACTGCCACGGTGTCATGGCAATCACAGCTGAGAGACTTCACTGTCAGTAAATTTGTGAATGCCTTCTTCCTTAACTTGCCACAGCAGGTTTCCTTCCTCTTCATGGGCGTCCTGTTCAAGCTAATGAGCATAGATCATTAATAGTGTGACATACTTCATTTTGAGCAGAAATATAAACAGAAGGGGAAAACATGACCTAAACAATATTTGTGGACACAATCCTCCTACAGATCACCACTGGGAATTCCAAGCAATATGAAATTAATAATCTTTTGTTTATTGCCATAAGCTACTTGATTTAAATATTTTACTTAAGAGTATTCATTTTTGGCTTCTACTTATGATCACATCTTTAAACAGTCTACATACACAACCCGATCCATATTTATATTGAAAAGTCTATGCAACCTGATGAAAGACAGAGCAGTGAAGAGTGGTGTTTTTATTTTATTTATGCTGCAGTGTTTACCCCTTGCAATGGCTGACAGTTACATTTATTTCCATGCATTTTTTGGCTTGGGTTTACAGAAATTCTGCTCCCAGTAGGAAAGATTGTTTCAATCCCACTTACCAATGTTTTATTTGGATCTCTTTCTTTAGGCCTTGAGAGAGAGACAAAATGCATGCTGGGGAGGGGAAGGAGAGCAACTAATTAAAACCTGTACACCATGCTATGAGTAGCACAGTGAGCAAACCTTGTTCTTCTTTGTAGTCCTCATATGCTGGCAGATAAGGTAATAGTAATAAAAATGTCATATATCCTACTATTTTGGAAAGATGAATAAAAGTAAAACAAACAGGAGTACATCATAAAACAGCATGTAGTCTAATCAGGGGAATTTATATTTTGAATGGCTTTTTTTAAAAAAACTTTCATTAGTTTTCAATAAACAAACATACACAAACAAAACACAAAATATCAAAACATAAAACTTTTTTTTGGAAAGCGGCTTAGTCCAGGGTTACATCTTTTGAATGGCTTTTTAAAGTGAACATTCTTGAACATTCTGCATCTTGCTGGCTCAGTTTTGAAATATTTGCAGACCACTGTACTAATAATTAGTCATTTCATTACCGACAATTAATTAAAAGATTAAGAAAAGAAATGGAAGGTCACCTCAATCCCCACAATGTAGAAGTGTCTGCAGAAATTGATGGAGTTAGTAGAGATGTCTAAATTGGCTGTTTTGATTAAAGGAAATATATACTGGGAATTCCAAGCAATATGAAATGAATAATCTTTTGTTTATTGCCATAAGCTACTTGATTTAAATATTTTACTTAAGAGTATTCATTTTTGGCATCTACGTATGATCACATCTTTAAACAGTCTACATACACAACCCGATCCATATTTATATTGAAAAGTTTCTGAATTTGTTTAAAAAAGTGCATTTGAATGGAATCATTTGGTCTTAACCTGTCACTAGATGGTTCTTTCCCATTCATTTGTTAAGGTACCGTCAAGTGAAGGACAAATGCATAAAGTAAAAAAAGCGCTTAAAATCTTCCTGGGCACTAATAAGCTTTTGCTCCAATCTATGCAACCTGATGAAAGACAGAGCAGTGAAGAGTGGTGTTTTTATTTTATTTATGCTGCAGTGTTTACCCCTTGTACCCTGAAATATCTATATCTATATCGATAATCTACTTTATATCTATATGGATAGTCGATATCGTATCGATATCGATATCGATATCTATATCTATCTATCTATCTATTTCTATCTATCTAGTTATTCCTATACTATTGTGTGTGTGTGTTGTGTTGTGTTTTTAAGCTTCGTGGTATTACATGGTGTGCTGGTTCAGCTGTCCTTCGGTATGCATCCACATCATTGTAGGTGCTTTTAAAAGTTGTAGGAAGCCGTTTCAGAGAAGTTCATCTGCCATATCAGGCTCTGTGATGGATGTGGGTCTCACAGCCCTGGTTTGAAATTCGAGCTGGCCTATGTTGATTGGCTGGGAGTCTGGTCTGTCAGTGTGACTGGAGTTTGATTGATTGGTGTTTCTGGTTTCTTCTGTCTGTTTTGTGGTTTCATTGGCTGCAACATGCTAGTTCCTGTGTTGGAAGGCTTTCAGTGCAGCTTGGTTCGTGTGAAGGACGGTGCTATTCCATAGGAAGCCAGGTTTCACCTGGTGCCTGGTGGGTGTTTTGTGTTCTGAGCTGGAGCAATCAGAGTGAGTTCTGTTTGTGCTCAGCCCGAGAGAATGCGGTGTTGCCTGGCTTTGTGGGATGGAGTTTCTCCTATTTGAGAGTTGCAGCTTCAATGATGACAGTCTGCTGGAATCATCTCTCTATTCATGGCTTTCAGGTCTTTTTCATCTCTATGCTTTCTGATGATGTCTGATGGCTGGGGTTCTATAGTGCTGGGGTGTTTAGTGCCATTTGAAGTTGATGTTTTGATGTGGTTTTCATGGTGGACTAGTGAGGAGTGTGTTTCAGCTTTTTTCTTAGCATTATGTGTTCATTCCAGGCGGGTACTGTAATCTTCTATTGGTACTGTCCAATGTATGTGGCTCGGGCATACTTGGCTAAGCCTCAAATTTAAACGCAAGGCTGTGAACTCTGACCAGCATGACAAACTCCATACAGAAGCAGTGAATGAGCAGGATGAATTAGATGAGATTCTGCTGAAACGTTGCTACAACTTTAAAAGCACAACTACAATGACGTGGGATAATACCCGAAGGAAGCAGAACAGCACACATGTAAGTACCCGCGGAAACTTAAAAAAACCCATGTATATATATATATTTTTATATATGTATATTTGCTACTTGGTAACTGCTTCTGGATTTTTTACTAGAGTTAGAAAAAAAGACAAATCTTTGATTTTAGATTTTTACCAATTATATAGATTTATCTATTGTTATAGAAATGACTATTAAATTATCATGTAGAAGTTTTGATATCATGTTAATGCCTTATTCTACTGCACCAAATGGAGTCAGAAGTCAATGTCTTCTTTTTCTTTTCCCCTTTTCTTTCCCTCACTTTTCCCTTCCCTTCCTTATTTTCCCTTCTATTTACTTTTGTATTTTCTTTGTATGCATATTATAAATAAATAAAGACTGTTTAAAAAAAGATTAAGCAAAGAAAACTGCTTATAATAATGGCAAATTTTATTTATTAATTTGTTTGTTTGTTTGTTTAAAACATAATCCCCACTTTATCTGGTTCTAAATTGTACAACGAGATCGGTATTTCTCAAACTTGTAATTTTAAGATGTGTTGAATGAGGGAATTAAATCTTAAAATTGCCAAGTTTGAGAAACACTGCTGTAAAACTTTGGATTCCATGTAGTTTCTCTCACACTATCGAGTCCAATAAGAGCATCATGGGAACTATAGGAATGCTGCTGTCCTGCCCTTTGCCAGCAACAAAAATGTCTTGGGCTGTCACTTTCTTTTGCCAAGTCATCTTGTATTCCAGTTCATGGGCCTTAGGAATGTAGTCATCAGTCTCTTTTCTGCTTTAGTTGGCTGAGCTGATTATCAGCATAGCAATTTCTCTTACCCCCTCTCTGGATAGGAATTAAAGGATTGGAGAAAAATCTGTCACCAATCCATTTAAGGGCAAAAAGGAATTGTTCTTCCTGAAAAGGTAAGAGACTTTTCTTTACATTTTTTTTTGCCCTGCCTGTATTATTTTTATAAATAATTCAAAGCAACAAACATACCTAATACTCCTTCCTCCTCCTATTTTAACCACAACAACAGTCCTGTGAAATGAGTTTGGGCTTTTACACTAAAAATGGAACAAGCTCACAGTTTCCTGATTTCTAGCCTAGTGTCTGACCCACTGGACCAAACAAGTCTAATAAAAATTGATGATGTTCTTTTCTGTCTCCCTTTTAAATAGCAAAAATGTTCCCACATTCTTATACTCTAGGGTGTATTTCCTTGAATGGTCATACAGCTACATATTTGTATTTGTATCCAATGACCTGGGAACCTGTTGAAGTAAATAAAGCTACATTTGATTCCAATAACATCTGTGGCAACTTTTTGTATGCCTCTGATAAACATAGGATTTGGGTCATCACAAGCTCTGCTTCTACCTCATTTCTAGTGATCTCTAGAATAACAATACATGGAAAGATGCTTCTCCTCCTTTTGGCTAAGATCAAATGTAGTACATGGAAATATTCTCTTAAATATGGTAATTACTTGTTTTCATCTATGAAAAAGTGTTTTGCTCCATTTCTACATTGAGAATGATTGAATGAACCTTGCAACTCCAGAAGATCTGAGAGTAAATCCTGAAAAGTTTTCATATTGTTGGAAAATTTTATGGTCTATCAGCTCACAGGAAGGATTAATAACTTAATGGATTGATTTCTTGCAATTGTCTCTGTCTTCAGTTTGGAAATTTATATTCTCAGTCTTGGAGAATATGTAGTCTGGAGCTCATTATATGAAAGCATAACTCATAAGATATTTTAATACATGACAATGAAGATGAGAGCATCTCTGCACATTTATTATATTTGGAATAACCACAAGCAGCTATAGGCATCTACAATTATGGGGGAAAACTTTCCATGTATATACACATAAATGTGGGTTAAATAGGACTATAGCTCAGCATTTACTAATAAAAGCAGAATATTCCCTGAAAGTTTAATTATACCCTTTGATCACTGTCAAGTTTAGAAGAAAAGAAGTTAAATAATATCTCATTTCAGGGCATTTTATGAAATCATTTCAAGGGTTTCATATCTTTCACCATTATGAAAAAATGAAAACAGAAATTACCATTCTTCTTTGCAATCAGATGAAATGATAATATCTGGGTCTTCTGAACATTCACGTTTTGAGGATATTTTGAAACATGGTTAAGGAAGCTTTAAAATTACTGAAGAAGTAATTGCCATTCCAAAATCTAGCAACAATAGAGAATGTCAAGGATAGTCTTTAAGTCCTTTTGTCTGCCTCTATCATCATTTTTGGTTAATATTTTAGTAACTTTAGTCTGCAAGCCTTTTGCTTTGACTACAACTTCAATGGATTGCAATATGAACTTCTTAAAAGAGGCAGAGAGTATTGGCTTACTGATGAAAATAAAAAATAACGTCCTGCCATTCTCATGCTATGGTCTGGTTTGAACTTAGAATCCAAAGTCTACTGTAAATTATCTTTAATAACTGAGACTTTAGAATTCTCTTAGGAAAACAGTGAAGTTTCCATGTCTATTAGACACTGCTGGAAGGATTTCCTGAATATGAAACATAATACAATGCCTCACAAATATGCAACAGTTATTGGCAGGCTCAAAAAGGTCAAGAGATCATTGGAGAAGAAAGCTAAGATAGAGACACAAGACTGCGTCTAGCTGGAAGTTTCCTTTTAAAATTATAATGATAATAACTTTACCAGGATGTGTGGCTTGCAGTCACACAGATCCACTGAACTCTCCCTCAGAGGAAAAAAATGGTAAGTATCTGGCAGTTTTTTTTTTTTACCGATTATGTGTCCCCTGCCTCTAGGATACTTTGAGTCCACACATGTTAAAGCTGTAGAGAATTTTGTATGGACATCTCATCTTTGATTTAAACACACATTTAAAGTGCCTTAGTAGAGTTTGACCAGATCACATTGTTGCTTTGAAACTGACAAAAGGGGCTTCAACATATCTTGATCCAGCTAATGAAGAGTGGCCCCACTTGAACTCTTCATGTATCTCCTTGCACTTCTAATAGCATGTGTGTGGCCTACTCTGAAGTTCTCTGGACTCTAATAACCTTCAGGAAAAAAATATTATGCCGTATATGAAATAAAAATATTGTGTTTGTAATAAATTATACATAAACACGGAAATTTAATTACTAAAGGCCCTTTCACACTGCCCAACGGATGCAAAACGGACACAACAGATGAGCAAAATGTTCCATCCGTTGTTATCCACTCTCAGAAGGGGCAAAAATTTGCATGATAACACGGATGGGGGGAGGACGCAGGGTGGATGGGAAAGCGGATGCGAACAGAAGCCCAGCTGGATGAGCGATGGGAGCGGATGGGCCACATCCACTAGGCTTCCAGGGGACCTCAGTAAAGTGGATGCCCCCAACGGAGTACAGCAGAAGCAGAATGGATGCACGTAGATGAGCGGATGAGAGCGGAAGCTAGCGGATGCACAGCAGAAGGCCTAGCGGATGCCGAGCGTTAATTGTGCCATGCGGGGAGGATGCATTGCATCAGCCCGCGGATATAACAGAAGCCAGGCTCAGAAGCAGGTCACCCATTCAGAGGGAAAGACTGCTTCCAGGAACACATCGACTGCTTGCCTGTCCTGCCTGCATGTCTGCCTGCAGCCTGCTGCCAGCCTTGCTGCCAGCCTCCTGCAGCCTCCTGCAGCCTTGTGTCTGTTCTGCCTTCCAGCCTTGCTGCCAGCCTCCCTGCCCAGCCTTGCTGTCTGCCTGCTGCCAGCCTTGCTGCCCAGTCAGTCTGCCTGCCAGCCTTGGTTTCATGCCTGCCTGCATGCCTTGGTGCCTGCCGGCCTGCCGCCTTGGTGCCTGCCTCCTGCAGCCTTCCTGCCAGCCTTGGCACCTGTCTGCCTGCCAGCCTGCCTGGCCAGACCTTCCTGCCAGCCTTTGGTGCCTGCCTCCCTGCCAGCCTTCCTGCCAGCTTTTGTGTTCCTGCATCCTCCCTGCCAGCCAGCAACCCCACAACCATGCTGAAGCACACCAAGCCTCAGCCATCTGCTGGCCAGCCCTTGCAAGAGGACAGGGCTTACCATCCCGCCCTGAGCTTTCTCACTCTGGTTTGCTGGGGCTTCTGTCGCCACAGGCTCGCTCTTCTGGGGCTGGGGTTTCTCTGCTTCTGCTTCGGGAGGAGCTGATGACAAAGCATCCCAGCACCAGCCACCTCCACAGCACCTGCAACCCTCACCCTGAGACTGAGCGACCAGCAGGAGTGCCAGAGTCTCATTTTTGTTCTTACAGCTTGTGGTTAATAAAAGTTATTTATGATTCACACACTTGCTTCATTCTTTTGGTTAATAAAGTTCTTGCTGGAAACTTTAGAAATGGTTTTAAGCCTTGCATGCTTGTGGGATGGTTAAAATGCGTGGGATGGGTTGAGATCTCTGATAGAGAGTTAATGAGT